>PVJS01060874.1:0-11134 GCA_004027185.1 Glis glis | reverse complement strand
TTTTTTTTTTTTTTTTTTTTTTTTTTTTTTTGCGGTACCGGAGATTGAACCCAGGGGCATTCTACCTCCACGCTACACCCCAGCCCTATTTTTTTATACTTTATTTTGAAACCAGGTCTCACGAAGTTGCAGAGGGCCTCACTAGGTAGAGAGAGAGAGAGCTGAGGCTGGCCGCGAATCCGGATCCTCCGGTCTCCGCCTCCCAAAGTACTGGGATTACAAGTGTGTGCCACCACGCCCGGTTTGTGGTTCTTTTTTTAAAGGAAGCTTGGCAGCCGGGCGTGGTGGCGCACGCTTGTAATCCCAGTACTCAGGAGTCTGAGACCAGAGGATCTGGGTTTGTGGCCAGCCTCAGCTACTTAGTGAGGCCCTTGCAACTTAGTGAGACCCTGTTTCAAAATAAAGAATAAAAAAAATAGGGCTGGGGGTGTAGCTCAGAGGTAGAATGCCCCTGGGTTCAATCCCCAGTACCGCAAAAATAAATAAATAAATAATAAATAAAAATAAAGGAAGCTTGGTGAAGGGTAGACACAGGAAGGCAATGGGAAGGCAGGTGAGAATGATGTCAACCTGGTGATCACAAGGCAGTTTGTGGTGGTCTTGATGAGGTAGAATAGAAGAAATAAAATTTTAGGTAAAAAGGAGACAAGTTGGGAAGGGAAGGAGAATACAGTTAAAAATCTAATCTAAAGTCCTAAGCTTGCCTTGCAGGCTTGCCGGGGACATGCCCAAAGAGGCAAGACCCATATCTTTAAGAACACAATGGGCCAGCTTCACATCCGAAATTCCTGAGGCGATTAGTTTTGGAAGAGAAAGAACTTCACCTTCCACCAGAACTCCAAAAGATCACACTTGTTGTTAAAAAGCCTTACACCCTGCTGGCCACCCGCTGGCCTATCCCAAGAGAATCCACATATTTTGCCCGTGAAAAACTTCAAAGAAAGGAGGCATCCCCCCCCCCCAGTATCTCTAGCCACCCCGCTCCCCTTCTCCAGTGCCTGTATAAAGGAGGCTGTAAGAATTCAGGGCGGCTGCTCTTACATCTTGAGGTGGCTCGCGTTTCCCTGAACATGTTTCCCTTTTCCTTGAATTAAACCTCTGTCTTTTCTGACTGGCACGTGTTGAAATTCTTTTCTACACAGACCCAAGGACCCCAGGGGCTCTGAGGTGAGTTTCCCCTTCCCAGGCCGGGGAATTCCTTGGACTCTCCACTAGCTATCGTGCTCACCTTGACAGTCTGGTCCCTTGACAAGGTTTCTATTATCTGATCAATAGATACCTGGAAAGTCAAGATGTCTCTCTTGCTTATTCATCGGTGTGATAATTAACAGTGCATGTTGTAATTCTCATAAGTGAGTGAATTTCCACTAACTTCAAGATTGTGAGTGAAGATTCGTAGATTTCCCAGAAATCTGGGAGTGCTGGGCCTGGTTTGGGGAATGAAGGTATGAGGAACTTTAGTGAAAGTTATATTTTCCTCATTTTTCCTTTATGTCTCCTTTCTACCTATTTCTTTCAATTCTCCTATCCTACTTCATGTACAGTGGTTTAAAGGCTGCATCAGGCCGGGCGTGGTGACGCACGCTTATAATCCCAGTACTTTGGGAGGCGGAGACCGGATGATCCGGGTTCGCAGCCAGCCTCAGCTCTCTCTCTCTCTCTCTCTCCCTCTCTCTTACTTAGTGAGGCCCTCCACAACCTCATGAGACCCGGTTTCAAAAGAAAATATAAAAAATAGGGCCGGGGGTATAGTGCGGAGGTAGAATGCCCCTGGGTTCAATCCCCGGTACCACAAAAAATAAATAAATAAATAAATAAATAAATAAATAAATAAATAAAGGCTGCATCAGACTCTGGGTGCTGCGGGCTCACGGGGCTACTGTCTCTTGGGACATGTGTAACTTCCAGGTCCTGTTCTGTGAACTGTGGTGATGTTTGGGTTGGATTGAGTGTCCTTGGAGCTGTGTCTGCAGAGCGTGGAGTGGGGGTGGGGAGGACTGGGAGGAGCAGTGGGGAGGCATTGCAGAGGTTCCAAACTAGTCAGACAACTTTGGGAACCTGGGAGCTGGAGTCAAAAGGGACCGGAGAGGCCTGACACGTGGCTAGATCCAGGGCTGTGGAATGAAGCTGCTTCCCAGCTGGAGAGCGGTGCTGCCCCTGCGCCCTCAGGGCCTGACCTGGCCATGGGCGCAGCAACCCAGAAGTAGGTGGACCCTGGGGGGACTGGGGCTGGGGCTGGGGCAGCCCAGAGGGGATCAGATGGGGTACCAGGCCTACCCCCCACCAGCTGAGGAGCCTGAACTCCTCAGGCCTCTGCACTCTATCTCCCCTCCGCCAGCCCTCAGGCTTGGGGCCAGGCTGGGCCTGCTTGGAGGGGAGACAGCCAGGGCACAGGACTGGCTTTATGGGCTGTGTAGCATGCAGGCACACAGGGCCCAGAGCTTAGGCCCCACGCTCAGTCTGGTGCGATGGCTCACACCTGTGATTCCATTACTTGGGAGGCTGAGACGGTAGATTTCAGGTTCAAGGCCACTTTGGGCAACTTAGCAAGACTCTGTTTCAAAATAAAGAATAGAAAGGGGTGTGACTCAGTCGTAGAACACTCCTGGGTTCAATCTCTAGTATCACACAAAAATAAATAAATAAATAAGAAAGAAGGAAAAAGAAAGGCCCCATGCTCAGTTTAATGTTCTGTTGTGCTATCTCGAGATTCTTAATGCTTCTGAAACAAGAGACCCCATCCTCACTTGCACTGGGGCCCATAAACTATGTGTCTGGTGCTGGCGGGGAGAGGGGTAGAGAGTGGCTTGTCCTGACACAGGAGCACAGGCTGCAGAGGCCCGGCTGCCTCAGGGGCCCGGTGACGAGGGTGGTAGGGACAGGGTGGCTCCAACCAACCTGAATTTTAGGATTGATTCGCTGAAACCTTGCTCCCTGTGTGGCCTCAGTCAAGTCACTCTCCCAATATTCTCCACCCAGCAGGTATTAACATGCTGGGGATACACATGACAATGCATATATAAACATATCTATTGCTTGGTGAGCAAGCATTCCTGAATAGTGAGGGTGGTTATGGTGATGATGATAAGATTAACTTGTTTTTGATAAATGGTGGAGGGTGATATGATAAGGGGCATTCCCACTGTCTTTCCTCTAACCTCACCCAGCACTCAGTGAACTTCCAAGAAGTGTCCCCTCCTCACCCCTCGACTCTGGCCTTCTCTGGGAAAACAAGAACAGATCTCGTGCCAGACCCAAGTGCGGCGGAGACGGGAGTGCTCAGGACGAGCGTGGCAGATACTCGGGTGGCCTTTACCACCTTTGCCAGGGTTAATACCTTACCTCTGCCCGGGCCCCCTTTCGCAATCTAGAGCCAGGAACCTGGTTACAGATTTACTTCGAACAATGTCTGATGTGTGGAGTAAAGTCCTCCTTGGCCTTCGTAAAGTCATCCTCTCTTCCTCAGGAGCTTCTCAAACCTGTGCCCCAAACATGAAGACTCAGGAGGACGCCGAGGGCCGGACACAGGTGCTGGGGTTTGGGGGAAGCTGTAGGAGCAGGACAGGTGGGGGCTGGAGGCCCTGTGCAGCCTCTCTGAGAGGGCAGGGACAAAATTCTGATGAACTTGATAACGAGTGACAGTCCCAAGCTGAATGTGGCACTGGGGGATGGGGTGGATGTGAAGGGGCCTTTGGTTTGGGACTAGCCGGCTTAAGCCTGGAAGCCAGTTGGAGCCCAGCCTCTCCCCCAGGGCCTCCAGGGCGAGGCAGTGGGACCAGGGTGGGCTCTTTGTCAGTCTTGGGCCCTCTGGCCCCCTTCCTGGGTACTCCCCAGGTCTTCTGACTCAAGGCCCACCCCCCTGGCTAGAATGTCCCATCCGGAGGGCTCTAGGAGCCAGTCCAGTGTGTTCATCCCTGCAGGATCAATGTGAGGAGAAAGCGAGGTGTGGCCAAGCCCCGAGGCCGCGGTGCTGTGGCCTGTGGGGGAGGGGACCCGAGGCTTCCACCTCAGTCTGCATTGCTGCCAGGCCACTCCGGGTACCTGAATGACTCTGGGGCAGCAGGGGCTTTGCCTGCCCCGTCCCTCCGCCCTGAGCGGCTTCTCTCTTCCATCTCCAGCACAAGTCCCGGGACTCAGCAGGGACATCCTTAAGGGATCCACAGACCTTGACCACGGAGCCCAAATTTGACATGCTGTACAAGATTGAGGACGTGCCACCTTGGTACCTGTGCATCCTGCTGGGCTTTCAGGTGGGCTGCCCCCGGAATCCCAGCCCCTCCCTGGCCAACTAGGTTATCTAGGGTAAGAGGAAGAGAAACCTGAGGCTAGCACAGTGACTGTCACCAAGCAGGGGCGCTGAAGAGGCAACGGAACCACGGCCAGGGGTGCCCGAGTTCAGACCCACTGGGGCTGGCATGAGGACCTAGGGCACCCCGGCCTGCCTCATGCCCCTCCTCTCCCCGCCCCCAGCACTACCTGACATGCTTCAGTGGCACCATTGCCGTGCCCTTCCTCCTGGCTGAGGCGCTGTGTGTGGGCCAAGACCAGAACATGGTCAGTCAGCTCATCGGCACCATCTTCACATGCGTGGGCATCACCACTCTCATCCAGACCACGCTGGGCGTCCGGTGAGCTGCCCTACCCCTACCCCGCATGCGCACTCACTGCGACCCACGCTCAGGAGCAGGCAGTCTGGCTCAGAGGGCTTTCGTGGGCAAAAACCCCAAACTGCTACCTGCCCCCACCTGCTGATCCTACCCCTGGGACAGCCTTAGAGATAGGTGTCTGAGCTCCCACCCTTGGCCCCTGGATTTAGGGGACCTGCTCTGGGGCTCAGAGGATAGACACTCTACAGGACAGAGAGTCTGTGGACTTAAAGGAATGTGCCCACACTCTAGGGTTCTCCTCTCAAGCCCTGCTCTGAATGCCCAGGACTTCCATGCCCCAAGGGCGCCAGCCAGTGGCAAAAGGATGGTAGTTTGCCAGACATGGTAGCACACGCTTGTAATCTCAGTACTTGGGAGGCTGAGACAGGAGGACTATGGGTTCGCAGCCAGCCTCAGCTACTTAGTGAGGCCCTCTGCAACTTAGTGAGACCCTGTTTCAAAATAAAGAATAAAAATAGGGCTGGGAGTATAGCTCGGAGGTAAAATGCCCCTGAGTTCAATCCCCAGTACCGCAAAAAATAAATAATAAATAAATAAATAAATAAATAAATAAGTAAAAGAAATAAAAAAAGGAATA
Organism: Glis glis; assembly: GCA_004027185.1. NCBI lineage: Eukaryota > Metazoa > Chordata > Mammalia > Rodentia > Gliridae > Glis > Glis glis. The sequence continues at coordinate 5,890 of PVJS01060874.1, read as the reverse complement.
AGCCAGGTGTGGTGGCGCATGCTTGTAATCCCAGTACTTGGGAGGCTGAGACAGGAGGATCCGGGTTCACAGCCAGCCTCAGCTACTTAGTGAGGCCCTCTGCAACTTAGTGAGACCCTGTTTCAAAATAAAAAATAAAAAAATAGGACTGGGGGTGTAGCTCAGAGGTACAATGCCCCTGGGTTCAATCCCCAGTACCACACAAAAATAAATTAATAAATAAATAAAAAGTAAAAAATAGGGCTGGGGGGTGTAGCTCGGGGGTAGACTGCCCCTGGGTTCAATTCCTAGTACCGAAAAAAAATTAAATTAAAAATAAATTTAAGCCGGGCGTGGTGGCGCACGCTTGTAATCCCAGTACTTTGGGAGGTGAAGACCGGAGGATCCGGGTTCGTGGACAGCCTCAGCGCTCTCTCTCTCTCTCTCTCTCTCTCTCTCTACTTAGTGAGGCCCTCCGCAACTTTGTGAGACCCGGTTTCAAAAATAAAGAATAAAAAATAGGGCCGGGGGTGTAGCGCAGAGGTAGAACACCCCTGGGTTCAATCCGCAAAAAATAAGAAAATAAATAAATTTTTAAAAAAAGGACAGTAGTTTAGTTGGGTATAACAGTGCAGGCCTGTAATCCCAGTACATGGGAGACTGAGACAGGAGAATCACAGGTTCGAGGACAGCCTCAGCAACTTAGTGAGGCCCTCCATAACTTAGTGAGACCCTGTTTCAAAATAAATAAAATAGGCCTGAGGGTGTAGCCCAGAGGTAGAATGTCCCTGGATTCATTCCCCAGTAACACACACACACACACACACACACACACACACACACAGATGGTAGTTTGAATAATGAGGGAAGAGAAGGTTGTGAGTTGAGCTCTGGGGCCAGAATCTAACGGCCCACTTCCGGGCAGGTGGCCCCAAGCAACTTGGGAGCTAGTGTGCAGCAGGCAAGGCGCGGGGCGGGTGGAGCTGGAGGAGCCATTTAGAGACAGAGCGGGTGCTGCATACCTGTGATCCCAGCTACTCTGGGAGGCTGAAACAGGAGGATTATAAGTTCGAGGCCAGCATGGGCATCACAGTGATACCCTGTCTCCAAATAAAAAATAAAGCCGGGCGTGGTGGCGCACGCTTGTAATCCCAGTACTTTGGGAGGCGGAGACCAGAGGATCCGGGTTCGCGGCCAGCCTCAGCTCTCTCTCTCTCTTTCTCCCTGTCTCTCTCTCTCTCTCTCTCCCTGTCTCTCTCTCTCTCTCTACCTAGTGAGGCCCTCTGCAACTTCGTGAGACCCGGTTTCAAAATAAAGTATAAAAAAATAGGGCTGGGGGTGTAATGCGGAGGTAGAACGCCTCTGGGTTCAATCCCCGGTACCGCAAAAAAATAAAACAAACAAACAAACAAACAAACAAATAAATAAATAAATAAAAAGGGCTGGGGGTGTAGCTCAGTGGTAGAAGCCTTGGATTCAATACCCAGTACTACAAAAGAAAAAGAAAAAAGAAAAGAGAGATTGAGAAAGAAAGAAAGAAAATATTAGAGACAGGCCTTCCTGGGGCCTCAATGACTTTCCTCTGCCCTGACCCTCCCCTCTGTATCTCTGCCCCTCTCTCGGTCTCTGTAACCCACCCCGCTGCTCTGTGGCTCTCCCCTAGGCTGCCGCTATTCCAGGCCAGCGCCTTGGCATTTCTGGTTCCAGCCAAAGCCATCCTGGCCCTGGAGAGATGGAAGTGTCCCTCAGAAGGTGGGCACATTTTGGAGTCTGGGCTGGAGGAGAGGGCAGACCCAGGGGCCTGGAGGTCTGGGCAACTGTGCTGAGTCCAGACACCAGGAGGTATTCATGGCATCATCTTCTCCCTTGCTGTGTTCTCTCTGTGTCCCCGTTCCAGAGGAGATCTACGGTAACTGGAGTCTGCCCCTGAACACCTCTCATATCTGGCATCCACGGATGCGGGAGGTGGGTAGAAGAGGCCAGGACCCAAGGAGGGGGCTAGATGGCAGTGAGGGCCACTGCTGACTTGGGGGGTTCGAGGAGGTGATCTAGAAAGTTTCATCCCAATTGCAGCCAGGTCATGGACTTTACATAGTGACTTATAGCCCATTTTGCCTTTCTAGGTCCAGGGTGCAATAATGGTATCCAGCATGGTGGAGGTGGTGATTGGGCTGATGGGGCTGCCTGGGGCCTTGCTCAGCTACATCGGGCCTCTCACAGTCACCCCCACTATCTCCCTCATTGGCCTCTCTGTCTTCCAAGCTGCTGGTGACCGAGCTGGCTCCCACTGGGGCATCTCAGCTTGGTGAGCAGGTGCCAGGCCTGATCCCTACCCAGCCTCACCTCCCCACCCTTTTATGTCCTGCCCCCTTAGTCCTGGTCCCTCCAGCCTAGCCTACCAGCCGCCTCCTCCTTGTACTTCTGCCCCCAGCTCCATTCTCCTGATCATCCTCTTCTCCCAGTACCTGCGCAACGTCACCTTCCTGCTGCCCATCTACCGCTGGGGCAAGGGCTTCACTCTGTTCCGAATCCAGATCTTCAAGATGTTTCCCGTGAGGAGCTGGCGGGGCTGGGGCTGGGCCTGTGCCCAGGCCAAGGCAGCGGGGGCAGGAGGGGGATAGCATGGGAGCTAAGCCCAGAGCAGAGGTGAGGTCCCGGCCAGAGGCTGGCGTGACAGCGGGGCGGGGCTGAAGTAGGCCCCTGTGGTGAGACCTCCAGTGTCTACAGTGCACCACCCTGCCCCGCTTCAGATCGTGCTGGCCATCATGGCCGTGTGGCTGCTCTGCTATGTGCTGACCCTGACGGATGTACTGCCCGCTGACCCGACAGCCTATGGCTTCCAGGCACGAACAGACGCCCGTGGGGACATCATGACTATTTCGCCTTGGATCCGCATCCCCTACCCCTGTAAGTGACCCCACTTGGGCCCCTCTGCTTCCAATCCAAACACCTGTAAGCCCCCCAATTCAACTGATGACGCAATGAGCACTGGCGCAGTGGTGTTTTACTCGAAGCCTCACTCCAGCTGCGAGCCTCTGAGTGACCCAGATAAGCGTCCACAACTGTGTGGCTCCTGTTCCAGATGAGACCCCCACACCCGTCCCTGTCCCCCTCAGGTATGCCCTGTTCATCCCCAGCTCATCACCGGATCCTCACTGTCTCCATCCTCTGTCTTCCTCAACCCAGGTCAGTGGGGCCTGCCCACCGTGACTGTGGCTGCCGTCCTTGGAATGTTCAGCGCCACCCTGGCAGGCATCATCGAGTCCATCGGCGATTACTACGCTTGTGCCCGCCTGGCTGGTGCACCACCCCCTCCGGTACACGCTATCAACAGGTATGCCCACCTGCCCTCCTCAGGATCTGATCCTAAGGAGCCACTCAGGAAGCAAATGCAGGGACGGGTAGAGTCCCCGGGGCGCAGACTCGGGCAAGTCACGAACACCGCCAGACCTCCTTTTCCTTGCTTATGGAATGGGGACGCTCTCGTCACTTGCTCTGATTGTTGGGAGTAACTGAGGAGATACAAAGACCCAGGGAAACCACAGTCACTGACAGCCTTCCACGTGCCCAGCTCTCCATGTGCATTGTCTTTCATGCAATCTGCTAACCATTCGGTGAGACAGGGACTCTTATGATGCACAGTACAGGTAAGGAAACAAGCCCAGGATTGCCCGAGGGCATGAGTGCCAGGGCACCGGGACAATCTCTGGTACCGGTACTGGGGCTTCTACCTCCCAGACTTCCCTCTGGATGATGTGGGGAGTACTCTGGGGACAGATAGTGGCAGCCTGCACAGCCAAGGAGGGCCGGGCCGCTGGCCAGGGTGATAGGAAGGCAGGCTGATGGAGAGGCTGGACCAGCCCCCCGCTTGCCCTTTCCTTACAGGGGCATCTTCACCGAAGGCATCTGCTGCATTATCGCGGGGCTGTTGGGCACCGGCAATGGGTCTACCTCGTCCAGTCCCAACATTGGCGTCCTAGGGATTACTAAGGTGCCGCGACGGTCTGTCCAGAGCAGCACAAAGCCCCTATCTGGTTTCAGGTGCCCCAGGACCCGCCCCAATTCCATTCCCACTTTGGCCTAGCCCCACCCTGTCTGATAGGCGTCGCCCCCCCACCACGCCCTAGCCCATTTTTGCCTAGTTGGAGCCTCCATCCAGCCCCGCTCCATCCAGCCTCCATCCAGCCCCGCTCTGCCCCATCCTCGGTATAGCCCGGCCCCTGGATTCCCGGCAGGTGGGTAGCCGGCGCGTGGTGCAGTACGGTGCGGGTATCATGCTGATCCTGGGTACCATCGGCAAGTTCACGGCCCTCTTCGCCTCGATCCCTGACCCCATTCTGGGGGGCATGTTCTGCACCCTCTTCGGTGAGTGCCCGGCGTGGGCCCTGGGGCACTGCGCAGGTCGCTGAATGGCGGGACCCGCCCAGCCGCGCAGCACCCCTAGAGGTTCTCTCTCGCCCGCAGGCATGATTACAGCTGTGGGACTGTCCAACCTGCAGTTTGTGGACATGAACTCCTCCCGAAACCTCTTTGTGCTTGGATTTTCCATGTTCTTTGGGCTCACGCTGCCCAATTACCTGGATTCCAACCCCGGCGCCATCAGTACAGGTGCGCCTCCTGGTTGTCTACTGATTCCAGCGATGGGGAGGTGGGGTGGACTGGGGGTGAAACTCAGTGGTAGAGTACTTGCCTAGCATGCGCAAGGCCTTGGGTTTGACCTCAGCGCTGCAAAACGACAACAAAGACCTGTGAGCTCAGCCCCCTTCTTCAAAGGTTCCACAGAGGCAGCAACTAATCCTTCTCAACTCTGAACTTTCATCAGCAGCTGAAAGGCTCATTAGCAGCTGCCCTTTACTAAAACACTTTCTGTGCTCAGGTATTGAGCGTTACATGTGCTCATTTAATTTCCAAAATGGCCCCATGAGACAGATACTATTACTACCTCTGCATGAGGCTCAGAGAGGTTGAGTGATTTGTTCTAAGTCAACAGCCAACAGCTGGCAGAACTGGGATTTGAACCCAAAGATGGGAGAGACAGGTACAGATAGGCATGAAAGTCAGGGCTTTGTATCATTCCACGGCCATGCCTGCTCAAGGAAGTCAGTAGGCCGCACAAGTGGGAAGTCCCTTGAGCTCTGCGCCCCCGAGTGGCCACGGCATTCACTGTCCTCGGCCTATCCCACAGGCCTTCCTGAAGTAGACCAGATTCTGACTGTGCTGCTGACCACCGAGATGTTTGTGGGCGGGAGCCTTGCATTCATACTGGACAACACTGTGCCAGGTATGGGTCGGCCCTGGGGAGGGCAGTGCAGAAGGAGGCTGGAATCCTATTAATTCCAAGGATTGGCCCCGAGCCAGTCACATGGCCTGGTCTGATGCCACGCAGACCCTACGGGCAGCAGGAGGAACAGATGGGCTGGTGGAGTGCCTGTTGACTAGAGGGAGAGACGGAGGCACAGACATGCCTCATAGGTCTTGAAGAAGGTGAGGGCAGGGGAGTTATTTCTGGGTCCTGTGAGTCCTTACCACTTCTGGATAGCCACTGGGCTGACAGGTATCTTTGCTTTCATAGAGTTGAATGGATATAAACACAATCAAAGTTTGCTGGGAAAATGCTCTCCAAATATGTTAGCAACTGCCATGCTGGATAACTGAAGAGCCCCAAACATGTCCCATTGGTATTGGAGCTTTTTGCAGGGATTGTGGGGGATACTTCCTGATGTCCCACTATGTGTGTCCAGTAAATGTATAAAAAACGAAATGTCAGCCAGGCGTGGTGGCACATTCCTACAATCTCAGTACTTGGGAAGCTGAGACAGGAGGATCACAGGTTCCAGGTCAGCCTCAGCAATTCAGTGAGGCTCTGAGAAACTTAGTGAGGCCCTGTTTCAAACTAAAAGATGAGCCAGGC
>PVJS01060873.1:0-11136 GCA_004027185.1 Glis glis | reverse complement strand
AAAAAAAAAAAAAAAAATAGGGCTGGGGGTGTAACTCGGAGGTAGACTGCCCCTGGGTTCCATTCCCAGTACTGCAAAAAAAAAAAAAAATGCAGAGTATGAGAACAGAAGGAAGTTACCTCAACATCATTAAAGCAATAGATAATAAACCCACAGGCAACATCATATTGAACGGAGGGAAATTTCGAGAATTCCCTTTACAATCAGGAACAAGACAAGGATGCCCACTATCACCATTCCTTTTCAAGATAGTACTTGAGATTCTAGCCAGAGCAATAAGGCAAGAGAAGGAAATCAAAGGAATACAAATAGGAAAAGAAGAACTGAAATTACCCCTATTTGCACATGACATGATCCTATACTTAGAAGACCCAATAAACTCAACAAAAAGACTTTTAAAATTAAAAAATTCATCAAAGTGTCTGGATACAAAGTCAATCTAAAAAAATCAGAAGTTTTTCTATATGCCAACCATAAATCCACTGAAAAATAAATCTAGAAAACAATTCCATTCACAATAACCTCAAACACAATAAAATACTTAGGAATAAATCTAACCAAGGAGGTAAAAGACCTCTACAATGAAAATTATGATACACTAAAGAAAGAAATTGACAAAGATCTTAGAAGATGGAAGGCTCTCCCATGCTCTTGGATAGACAGAATAAATATCATCAAAATGGTCATTCTACCAAAGGTGATCTACAGATTCAATGCAATCCCTACATAAATACCATGGTCGTTCTTCACAGATCTAGAAAAATCAGTCCTTAAGTTCATATGGAAGAACAAAAGACCCAGAATAGCCAAAATAGTTCTCAGCAATAAGAACCATGCAGGAAGCATCACAATACCTGACTTCAAACTATACTATAGAGACATAGTAATAAAAACAGCTTGGTATTGGCACAAAAGCAAACACATAGACCAAGAGAGCAGAATAGAAGATTCAGAAACAAATCCACAGCCAGGCATGGTGGTGCACACTTGTAATCCTAGTACTTGCAAGGCTGAGACAGGAGGATCACAGGTTCCCAGCCAGCCTCAGCTACTTAGTGAGGCCCTCCACAACTTAGTGAGACCCTGTTTCAAAATAAAAAAAAATAGGGCTGGCGGTGTATCTTGAAGGTAGAATTCCCCTGGGTTCAATCCCCAGTACTGAAAAAAAAAAAAGAAATCCACACACAGCCAATTGATTTTTGACAAAGGGGCCAAAAACATATGCTGGAAAAAACGATAACCTTTTCAACAAATGGTGTTGGCAAAACTGATTACCCCACGTAGAAAAATGGAAATAAATCCCACTTTCTCACCCTGCAGAAGAGTTGATTCAGGATGGATCAGAGACCTGGAAATTAGACGAGAGACTTTGCAGTTACTTGAAGAGGGCATAGGACCAACACTCTAACATATAGGCATGGGTAAAAACTTCCTTAATAAGACCCCAAAGGCACAAAACAAGGATTAATATGTGGGATTGCATTAAACTGAAGAGCTTCTGTGCAGCAAAGGAAACTATCAAGAACCTCAAGAGAGAGCCGACAGAATGGGAGATCTTTGCCAGCTGGTCCTCCAATTGAGGACTAATATCTAAAATATACAAAGAGCTCAAGAAACTTAACACCTAAAAAACAAATAGCGCAATCAAAAAAATGGGCACATGAACTAAACAGACACAGCACAAAAGAAGAAATACAAATGGCCAATAAATAGATGAAAAAATGTTCAACATCATTAGCAATCAGAGAGATGCAAATCAAAACTACCCCGAGATTTCATCTAACCCCAATTAGAATGGCAATCATTAAAAACACAAACAATAGCCAGGCATAGTGGTGCACGCTTATAATCCCAGTACTTGGGAGGCTGAGACTGGAGGATCGCAGGTTTGCAGCCAGCCTCAGCTACTTAGTGAGGCTCTCTGCAACTTAGTGAGACCTTGCTTCAAAATAAATAATAAAAACTAGGGCTGGGGGTGTAGGTTGGAGGTAGAATGCCCTTGGGTTCAATCCCCAATACTGCAAAAATAAATAAATAAATAAATAAATAAATAAATAAACAAATAATACACAAACACTAATAAATGCTGACAAGGATGTGGAGAAGCAGGAACTCTGATACATTGCTGGTGGGATTGCAAATTAGTGCAACCACTTTGGAAAACTGTGGAGGATCCTCAGAAGAATGGGAATGAACCTACCATATGACCCAGCTATACCACTCCTGGATATCTATCTAAAAGAATTGAAACCAGTCTACCATAGTAACGCATGCATATCTATGTTTATAGCAGCACAATTTATAATTGCCAAACTATAGAACCAGCTTAGGTATCCATCAACAGATGAATGGATTACAAAATTATGGATATACACCCAATGTAATTCTACTCAGCCATAAAGAAGAACAAAATTGTGTCACTTGCAGGGAAATGGATAGAACTGGAAAATATTATGCTAAGTGAGATTAGTCAGTCACAAAAAGTGAAAAGGCAGATGTTTTCCCTCATATGTGGAAGCTAGGGAGAAACTGGGACACAGGAGGGACTCCAGACAAAGGAGGAGAAACCTTACTGGAATGAGGGAGGCGGGAGGGGGGAGGAAGACTGAAAGAAGGAAACACTTCAACTGACATGATGTACATGCACAAATTTTTCAATGCCATTCACAGTGTCATGCACAGGAAGGTGAGGAGGGAGAGGAGTGGGGTGGGAACTGGGGGAGGACTCAACGAGTGCTGTGTGCACGTATGCCTCTATCATCCTGAACTTCATCACAATGTATGATTACAATGCACCAATAAAAATAAAGAGAGAGATCAGAAATGTAGTAAAATATAAGTAAGTACTGATATAATCCTCTCAAATTAATATTATAAATTATTTTCCAGAAAAAGGGAATTTGAAGCCGGGCGTGGTGGCGCACGCTTGTAATCCCAGTACTTTGGGAGGCAGAGACCGGAGGATCCGGGTTTGCGGCCAACCTCAGCATGCATGCGCGCACACGCATGATATCTCTCTCTCTCTCTCTCTCTCTCTCTCTCTCTCTCTCTCTCTCTACCTAGTGAGGCCCTCCGCAACTTTGTAAGACCTGGTTTCAAAAATAAAGCATGAAAAAAATAGGGCCGGGGGTGTAGCACGGAGGTAGAACGCCCCTGCGTTCAATCCCCAGTACCGCAAAAAAAAAAAGAAAAAGAAAAAAGGAATTTGGCATTATTTATATTTTCCAGGTACTATACTAATGTGTTAATCACAATCTTTGATATACTATTAATGTGCAATTATAGAACAACTATAAACTATGCTATTGGATATAACTAATGAGTATTGAACAAAATTCTTTTGAATAAATAATATTGAAAAACAACACTTCTATGTAATCCCTTATACTATTTATTTTACTAGATTACTTTGAAATTAAATATTAGTGAAAGTGAAAATAAAGATCATGTTTCAACGAATCTATTTTTCCTTTAATTTTACTAGACTTGAAGTGATTTTTTTTTTTTTTTTTGCGGTACCAGGGATTGAACCCAGGGCCGTTCTACCTCCGCGCTACATCCCCAGCCCTATTTTTTTTTATACTTTATTTTGAAACCGGGTCTCACGAAGTTGCGGAGGGCCTCACTAAGTACCTGAGACTGGCCGTGAACCCGGATCCTCTGGTCTCAGCCTCCCAAGTGCTGGGATTACAAGCGTGCGCCACCACACCCGGCGAAAACATTCTTTTAATTGGTAAGTTTCTGTTACTAGTAACTCTGGCAGGTATTATGGAAAAGTAATTTTAAAATGACTCAGTAAAGTGACAAGTTGAAAATTATCTTTTCTACACAGTCATAATCCCTCCTCAATGAAAAAAAGATAATTTAAAATAAATGAAGCTTTAAAAACTTATTGTTTGCAAACAAATTTATGAATGCACTAGAAACAAGCATTTCTCTTCATGGAATTTTATAGGTATCCCTGAAAGTGATTGACAGTATAAATAAAACCTTCAACTGTTTTTTACACAACATGTATCTAGAATCAAAGACTAGGCCAAGGAATCTAATACCTGTTGTTATACTTTTTATTATTTTTTATAATACTGTCCATTTACCTTGTTGATTATCAATTGTATATTTTGTAAATAATTTAAAACATCCCTTTTGGAACAGCCAGGACCTAATAATCCAATAATTAAGAGTATCATTCTTTCAACATAGAAATCTAAATTAACTTTATTTATGTATGAGAGAGATGTTGAATCCACTGATCAGTAATCATTTTCCATTTTACTTTTTATTTTATGGGTTTTAATAAAACTGTAGCTGGGGGTCTGGCTTAGCAGTCGAGTGTTTACCTAGTTGCACAGGCCCTGAATTTGATACCAGGAACCAGAAAAAAATAAAACTGTGTAAAATGTTTTTGGATTGAGAAAAATATCCATTTCAATCTTTGTTGGTGGATATGTAAACATAAACTTTCTTTTTTTTTTTTGCGGAACTCGGGATTGAACCCAGTGGCATTCTACCTCTAAGCTATACTCCCAGGCCTATTTTTTATTCTTTATATTGAAACAGGGTCTCACTAAGTTGCAGAGGCCAAAGTAGCTGAGGCTGGCCATGAACCTGTGATCCTCCTGTCTCAGTCTCCCAAGTACTGGGATTACAAGCATGCGCCATCACGCTCGGCTCTAAATATAAACTTTCTTGAGAGCATTTTTAAAAAACCTTAACTAAATAATTCTATACTGAAGAATTTATTCAAAGTAAACAATTTGAAATAGAAAATGTTTAATATAAATGAGGTTCCATACAGCATTAATTATAATACAAAATATTAAATAAACCCAAATTCCTATTTGTTAAATAAATAGTGAGATTCCTATAAGGCGGGCTTCAATATAGCTATTAAAATTGTGATTTTGAATTACATACATTTAATTATTAGAAATAATCATGGTTAACTACTTGTTATTTCCAGGAATTTCACACTACACAAGACTAAAGTTTTCTCCCTTACAAAACACCAGAAGGCAAGTCAGGAATTACAAAAACTCTCCTCCATATCTGTAGGAGAAATGAAATAGTTCAAACATTTCTTTAGATCTAAGATATCATACATCAAGTTGCTGAGTTCTCATTTTCATTCTATGTCTTCATGCTGTAACATTGATTTTTTTTTTTTTTTTTTGCGGTGCTTGGGATTGAACGCAGGGGCGTTCTACCTCCGCGCTACACCCCCGGCCCTATTTTTTTTTATGCTTTTATTTTGAAATCGGGTCTCACGAGTTGCAGAGGGCCTCACTAGATAGATAGAGAGAGAGACAGGGAGAGAGAGAGAGCTGAGGCTGACCGCAAACCCAGATCCTCCGGTCTCCGCCTCCCAAAGTACTGGGATTACAAGCATGCGCCACCACGCCCAGCTATAACATTGATTTTTGGTTTGTGGTTTCTGATAATTCTTTCTGTAGTCCACAAACCTCATCTCTCATTTCTGCAAATGTTTCTGTAAGCAGTTCACGGCGATTGTTTTAAGTTCTATTATTATTTCATATAAATGAATTGCACTCAAGGTAGACATAAAATATAGGAGTATTTTTTTTGTATATGAAGGACTATACATTTTCACATACACTCATTCAAATATGAACAAATGTATATGGTGTGTATACAACATGGAACATGTTATATACAAAATATATGTTCATCGACCATTTATGTGATTGATAAGGCTTCTGGTCAACAGCAGGCTCTTAGTAGTTAAGGTTCTGGACATTCAAGTGATACACTTAGCCAGGCATGGTGGTGCACGCCTGTAATCCCAGTACTGGGGAGGCTAGTACTGAGACAGGAGTATCGAAGGTTCAAGACCAGCCTCAACAACTTAGTGAGACAATCAGGAACCTAGTGAGACCCTGTTTCACAACAAAAAACAAAATAGGGCTGGGAGGGGGGTTGTAGGTCAGAGGGAGAATGCCTCTGGGTTCAAGGCCTAGTACTATAAATATGTTTTCATGTTTTTGTAGATTTCTGAGTAGCGCATTGGCACTCCTAACCCCAACATTGCTCAAGGGTAAAATGTATATCAATAATCATATTAAATGAAAATGTTCTAAAAATTTCAATTCAAAGGTAGATTGTCAGACTGGATAAAATGGTAAGATTCAACTACATGCTTCCTATAAGAAATACATTTTAAATGTAAACACAAATTAGTTTAAAAAGATGGAAAAAGATACACCATGCTAACACTTGACAAAAGAAGGCTTAGTAGGAATGGCTATGTTAATATCAAAGTAGATTTTATGGTAACAAACTACTACCAGCATAAACAACCTCATACCATAGTGATAAAAGATTTAATTCATCAAAAAGACATGTAACTGGGCATGGTGGCACATGCTTGTAATCCTAAGACTTGGGAGGCAGAGACAGGAGGATCTCATGTTCAAAGCCAGCCTCAGCAACTTAGCGAGGCCCCAGCAACTTAATGAGACCCTGTTTCAAAATAAAAAATAAATTTGTGAATGGATTACAAAATTATGGGAAATATACACGACAGAATCCTACTCAGCAATAAAGAATAAAATTTTATCATTTGCAGGAAAATGGATGAACCTGGAGAACATTATGTTAAGTGAAATTAGCCAGTCACAGAAAGTAAAGGGACATATGTTTTCTCTCATATGGGAAGCTACAGAGTATTCAGGATACCAGAGGGACTTTAGATAATGGAGGAGACCCCCCCAGTGGAATGAGGGAAGTATTCTAAGGGAGGTTAGGAGGAGGGGGAGGAAGAAGTAATGAAGAAAACACTCCCATTGACATTATATACATATGTGAGAATACCAATGCCAATCTCGACATCATATATGGGGAAGGGAGAGTGGGGAGGGAGCTGGAGGAAAGCTCACCAAGTGCTGTGTGCACTATCACTATGAAATACATCATGATGTGAGATAATCAGACTATATAATGCACCATAAAAGTATAAATAAAATAAAAATAAAATTAATGGGCTAGGGCATAGCCCAGAGGTAGAAAGTCCCTGGGTTCAATTGCCAGTACCAAAGAGAGAAGAAAGTGAAAGAGAGAGAATCAGAGAGAGAAAGAAAGAAAGATAGTCTTTAATTGACATATGGTTTTGGCTGGATTGCTGAGAATATTTTGGTTTTGATTGGACATTCTATAAAAAGAAAAAAATTTTAAGAATGATGTTTTGTACATAGGTTGGACATTCTAGAAAAAGAAAAAATCTTTAAGAATAAAAAGCACCAAATTTGGCAAAATAATTATCATTATCAACATTACTGCACAATACAACACAAAGATCACAGGTTTCTGAATCATTCAGATGTAGATTCAAACCCAAATTCTGCCATGTACTAACCTACATCCCTCTCATGGGGTGAGGATTATGAGGTGACAGAGATGTCCCCAAATACTACTCCCTTACCTCTGAGTGTGAAACAAATACTATATATATAAATACAGTATACTCTTTTCTTAACTAAAATAACCTAAAATAAAAACTTACAACCTGTGTAGTGTACAGTACTTTTTCAAAACTAACATTTCAAAAAGTATAAATTACTTATATTTAATGTTTTTTCATAATTTATGTTTCTGTGAATTATCCAGTGAGGAGAAAAAACATGTGAGTTGAGTTGAGTTTTTAGTAGTAGCTTACTGAGATGGGTAGGTTGGAACCACAAACACTATAAGATGCTTCCATGTTGGGGGTCAAATAAGTAATTACAAATGATTACATAAATTCAGCTGCTTCCAAGAAAGAGAGGAAGAAAGACAAGAAAAAACCTTGTGGGGCAATAACCGCTGAAGGAAAGTACCACAGAGAGAGTCAACAGAAAGATTTACTAAATACACCAGCAGTGAAGACAGAGATGACTGGAATAATAGGCCCTGAAGGAAAGGTTTCTGCCAAGAAATACTGAGTCTAGGGGTGAGTCTTTTTATTTTTTTTTTTTTTTTTGCAGTACTGGAAATTGAACCCAGGGGTATTCTACCTCCAAGCTACACCCCCAGCCCTATTTTTTATTTTTATTTTGAAACAGGGTCTCACTAAGTTGCGGAGGACCTCACTAAGTAGCTGAGGCTGGCCACAAACCTGCGATCCTCCTGTCTCAGCCTCCCAAGTACTGGGATCACAAGCGTGCGCCACCACCCCCAGCAAAGGGGTAAGTCATTTTTGAAAGATAAGAAAGGATGAAAAAAACAATAATGAGAGAAGGAGAGAAACATGACCAGTGAATCAAATATGTATTTAAGCCAAGGAAGAAGAAAAGAATAAAGTGTAACGTACATAAATAAATACAGCACAGACTTTTATTCATACTACTAATACTGAAAATACTGATCGGTCCTATACTACAATTGCTTTTTTGGAAAGGATTCTATAATAAAGTAATAAAATTTTACTTTTAATACTACACAATAACTAATTTAAATAGTTAAACATGGTCAAGAACCACTATCTGAAAGCTATAACATTATTACTAGAGAGAAAGAAAAATGGACAAAGAAATGTTCCATCAATTTTCCACTGGGAGAATGAATTGATAATCAGAATCCTAAAGGTAATATACAGCTCAAAAGAATATATTTAAGAGCACAATGGGTGTAGCTAAAAGAAATATTTTGTTGTATGTGTGTGGTACTGGGAATTAAACCCAGAGGTTCTACCACAGAGCTACACCCCCAGCCTCATTTTATTATTTTTATTTTGAAACAGGGGCTCACCAAGTGGCTGTAGCTGGCCTTGAACCTGCAGTCCCTCCCAAGAGGTGTCATCACACCAGGCTAAGAAATTTTAGAGTTTATATGCTAAAATCCTAATCTCACCTCCTACTGGGGAATGCTAGAAAAATTCTGGCATCTACTTTCATGCTTATGACATTACTCTGATTGATATCCTGCTTATTTATGACCTAAACTCAAGATAATTCACCTGGACTTACACATCCAAAATACTGAAGAAGAATATAAACATATACCACTTTTTAGAAATTCAATAGACCTCATTATTAGATTTAGCATGCCTATTATATTACTTATTACATTTCATCATGTGAAAGTGTATTTTTGCACATTTATTCATGTTCAAAGCTACTAAAAGGTTTTTTATATTCAAAACCTTATTCAAGGTCTCCAGAATACACACAATTATGTGACCTAACATACAGTAGCTTATAGTTATAGGAGAGCTTTAAAATGAATATATAAATAGATAAGCACAAAGTCTTCCTTCTAAAATTTAAAATTACATTTTTATTTATTTTTATTTTTTATTTTTTATTGGTGCATTGTAATCATACATCTTGATGGGTTTCAGGGTGGTAGAAGTATGCACACATCAATCAATTAGCCACCACCAATTCCCTCCCCCTTCCCTCCTTCTCATGTTCAGCATAGTAGTTGACTTTGATATATTTGTGTATGTATGTCCTGTGCATTAGGGTGTTTCTCTCTTCTCCCCTCCCATCTCCCTCAGTTAGGTCACCTTCTTTACTCATCTGAGGTTTTCTCTGCCTTTGTCTGAAGTCCCTCCTGGGCAGGCCATGGCTAACCCACCTGTGTCCTCAGTGCTGGGATGCTCTGGAGCAGGTCTGTGGCTCACCTGCCCATGTCCTCAGTGCTGGGATGCTCCAGGGCAGGGTCATGGTGCACCTGCCCGTGTCCTCAGTGCTAGGCTGCTTCTGGGCGGGGCAGTGGCTCACTCGCCCATATCCTCAGTGCTGGGCTTCCCCTGGGCAGGAGCCGTGGTTCACCCGCCCATGTCCTCAGTGCGGGCTGCTCTTGGGCAGGGTCTGTGGCTCACCCACCCGTGTCCTCAGTGCTGGGCTGCTCCGGGGCAGGGCTACATAATCTTTGTTTCTCCTCCTTGCTCTCGCTGCGTAAGCAGAGGCACGCGGCCTGCTTCTTGTAGCCATCTCCATTGTAGATGCGGGTCTGGTCCCACTTGAGCTTCATCATGGTCCAGAGTTCACTGCTTTCGATGATGGTCTGTGGTTGCTGGCTTCACAAGAATCTGCTGCTTCTTTGCTGGAGGTCTCTGGGAGCCGTGGTACCAGCATGGCCTAACCAAGATGGTGCCACCACTGCCACTCTCCACTCACCAGATGAGATGCATGGAGCTCTTCACAGTTCTCTGCTCTCTCTGCTGCCTCCTATTCCGTTGCATTTTGACTGTCATTGTTTTGTTGAGTTTTGGCTGCTTTTCCTTCCTTGTCAAGAAGCAGTCTTCCTGCTGGTTGAGTTCCGAGTCTCAGAGCGCCTGAAACACGCTATCTCCCTCTATCCAACCATCTTTAATCCTCTAAAATTAAATTTTTAACCTTGGTATTAGGGACTGGTAGCATAAAACTAAATCTTTTGAGCCACTGGAAATGATGACCCTTCCACATGAGCAAACTACAGAGAAGAATGCTGAATGGGAATTATACTGGTAGGTGAAATTAAGGAAATTAGCTTATATGCATGTGATAATATGCCATAAGGAACACCCAACTCAGTATAATTCATATGTACCAACACAAAAATTGATCATTTTATTCATTTAAACACATAATACATTAGTGTTAATCAAAAGCACATTCAAAAGAACAACCAAAAAATAAAAAACAAAAAACAACAATCCTTATTAAGGTTCTAAAATGTACTAAGTACTTGTTAGCACATTTGCCTTTCTCTACATTGTAACAATAAAACAATTATGATGTGGTCACCCCATGCCCTGCTTCCTGATCATTCCAGGAGGTTAAGAGTAAAATCATGAACACCTGTGATCCCGTTCTCTGTCCACAGTGCCCTCCTTCTGCACATGCACATGGCTGCTCCTTCCTGTCCTGTAGTTGTCAGCTCAAATGTCACTCTCAGAAAGACATTCTCAGACCACAGTATTCCATGCCACTCCCATCACCGTACTAACTACAAACTCCTTATATTAGAAAAAAAAAGTGAGCCGGGCGTGGTGGCGCACACTTGTAATCCCAGTACTTGGGAGGCAGAGACCAGAGGATCCGGGTTCCCGGCCAGCCTCAGCTACTTAGTGAGGCCCTCGCAACTTCATGAGACCCGGTTTCAAAATAAAGTATAAAAAATAGGGCTGGGGGTGTAGCTCGGAGGTAGAACGCC
>PVJS01060872.1:0-10000 GCA_004027185.1 Glis glis | reverse complement strand
TGTTAGCTCACTATCTTAATCCTTCCTCTTCATCTTGTGGTCAAGTTACCGGAGTCCTATGTTCATCTAGGCAACCCTGCTGAATTTGACATGCTGAACCAGACCTAGAAAATGAGATACAAGAACAAGCTGGAGATGTTGAGAACCCATCTGAAATTCAGTGGTTCAGAGTTTGGAACCAAACCCAAATATATTGTTGGGGGGGTTCATTTCACCTTGGCCAAACGTGGTCTTCTGTTTTCAATGTGTGTGTGTTGGGGGGAGGGTTCAAAGAGCTTATTAAAAATTTTCAAAATGCTTCTTCAACATCAAATAGCTCCTGGAAAAATATTTTGATGAGTTAAGTGTAAATGAATCAGAAACATATGGATTACATTTCCTTTAGATTACACATGGGTTTCAAAATTAAGAGGAAAAGTGCTCTGGGCAAAATGTATTTCGGATTTTATTGAACCCAAAATATTTGAGAAATAACTCAAGACACTCGAAGAACCCAAAAATCCTGCCAGGCTTCCCAATCCCTCGTGACAAGCAAATTAGATTTTAAAATTCCTCTCGCTTTAGTGATCTATGGCATTCCACGAAATTCGGAGAAAAAGCTTCTTTTCTATATATGGTTTTTATCCCGGATATTTTCACTTACAATTTTGGCAAAAAAATGTAGACTCCAATTCTACTTTAGATTGGCTGAATTGTCTAGGCAGCTCCGCCTCACTCTGCCTGGCTTGATGACAGAAATATTTGGTTTGTCGCATACACAGTCACACAATGAAGGGATGAATCAAGGAGCTTTAGAATGATTTTGTAGCAAATGGTTATGGGCAGGATTTATCTTTCTGTCTTCTGCATTTAACTGTTCACTCATTTACAGAGCATGGATGAAAATCTCTCTATTAGTTTCCACTGCCCTAATACTTTGGGAGATTTTGTTTCTAGATTATATATTTCAAAAACATAAAGTAACCCAGGCCAATTTATTAACTCAAGTCTTTTTTTTTGCTTATTTCTGTGGCAAAACCAAAATGTGGTTGGAGAAGGTTTTACATCAGTTCTAAGCAAAATGTTTGAAGAGAACGCCTTACTCATACTTCCAATCAGTTTTCTATTCTGAAACTCCTCTTACGGATTATTTTGATATTGCGGGCTCTAGCGGACGCTGCTTGCTCCGTAGTCCTGCCACGGAAGGTTGCTGCTTTAGGTAGTTCCCTAACAATTGTTCTGTGGTTCCTACCACGGAAGGTCGCTGCTCTAAGGCAGCTCCCTGACACTAGTCTTTCTCACATGATGACAACGCAAAGCCTGATATAATAATTTGAGAGTATACTTAATAAATTTGTGGTTCAGGAAAGAGATAGATGGCAATTCTCCTGTCCATCTGTAGCCAGCACCTTGATTTTATAGAAACTTTAGACAAGGCATCATGAAAGTTCATCAAACACAGAAACCAACAATTGTCACGAGTTACAATAAAGAAAGTCAGTGAGGCAGACATGTGACAAGCTTGGAGGAAGGAAGGATTAAACATGACTGGGTGTAGGACATCAAGGACCGCACCTTAAAGATTACACCAGGTCCCTTGGAATGTGTCCATGTGGGGGCAAGTCCCACCCAGACAAATACTGTGTATTCAAACTGAGCTGGTCCAAGATGATAATCTCAGTGTGTGTTCTAAGATGACCCTCAACATTTGGAGAGCTATAACATTTATTCTCTTATTGCTTCATTGAATGTATTGCTTTTAGCACCTGCTATAATGGTGGGCATGGTGATGATTATGAAGGACAAAAAATAAAATAAGGCAGAGGGTGCTTCTTCAAGGAACGTCACATACATATACAATTCCTTAGGACAAGAACACCATATGTACACAGCCTTCAAGAGTACAGTGCCAAAACAGGAGACCACTGCCCCAAATTATAGCATGGAACTATATACGAGTCATTGTTTCAATCTAATTTAAATGATTCTTTTTGGAGCATATTATAGTGAACTGAGGTGAGTACAGGGAACCTGCCCTATTTTGTACATCTAACATATTCTCCTCTTTTATTCCTCTTGCAAACTTGCCCTGGGACTTCAAGACCCAACCCGAATGTGTCCACTGTGAGAATTCCCATTTCTACAATGGTTGACTGAAATCTCTCTGGATGTCCATCATACATTGACCATGTAGCTACTTATATTATTTTTCGTGTTATGTTTTAGTTAACTTACTTATGCTTCAGCATCTCCTATGAACCATTAACATTTTTTTGATGAAAAGGACTACATCCGACTTTTTATTTTTTTATTCCCAGTACAGAGCATATGGCCTGGAATGCGCTAAACACTCAATGCTATTGAATGAATGGAGCATTGGGTAAATTTTGCTGTTATGGAAAAGGGAAATGGCTAAAGACAGAAAGCATGTGACAGTCTCAATCACAGTTACATTGTACACGTGCCTGGAAGATTCTCATTCTAAACAGACATATTATACTCCATGTAGAACAAATGACTCGTATTTATTGAATTTGCTTACTGGTGACATGGACAGTCCAAGTCAGAACAACCAGAATTCAATGTTTGATTCGCTTAGACACACACACACACACACTGTGGTGTTGCGGTGGCCAGTCACTTTTCTCCATGTGGTGGGGTGTTTTCTTGAAGCCTTTCCTTGAAGTCTGCAGTTCAGAAAACCATGGTGAGAACACTAAGTAGCCCTGAACGAGGTGTACTAAGAACTGAAACTACACACCCTAAATACACAAGTCTGATTGTATCAGATAGAAAATGTGCCCTTAGCTTCCAAAGTTCATGCAAACTCATCCACCTAGTAAATTCTTCACATTTTCTTAAGATTCTTCTTAGTTGGCATTCCTAGGTCTTAAATGTCCTAGATTTTTTGTCTTGTTTTCTTGGGTTATAAACAACACGGCAAATGACATTTGTATCCGTGGTTATCTAGAAGTGGACAGAAACATCATTCTGAGGACACTTTTCTTCTTAGTGCTTATTTATTATGAAAAAACTTGAGAATTGTTTCTGTCTATAGGGGAGATGTTCTTGAGACCCCTATGTAACTAGAATAAAGTACATTGATTCCCAAAACCCCCAGAATCCCTCCCTATGGAGACGACAAGGATTTTTTGGAAGGTTGAAATACATTATCCATATTCCTCAGGATCGTTGATCTCTCAAATATATGCATGAAGACAATTGAACAGGACTCAACGTCTAGTCTCATTCTTTAAGTTTCCCAAATCCTTGCCCTTTCCTGCTTTTATTTAAGCCCTCTATTAGTTTATTAGTTTGACAGGGGCCCAGGTAATTACGCCGGCTTCTAAGTCCTACTGTAAGTTACGTCTGCATCTCCCTGAACACACACAAAATTTAGTGCCACCGCAGCACTTCTGAAAACAAATAAAAGATTTGTGAACTAGTCACTAAGCATCCGACGCAATTAAAGTGCATTTGTTTCTTTTTTGGCATTCTCACACAATCGGGGCCTTGTGAGAAGGAGGCACTCCTCAAATCAGACTGTTTTCTTTAGAGGAAAGTGTGCCAAAATCCTCCCACCCTGCATAACTAAAGTCTCCACTAGCAGGAGGTGGACAGTTGCAACACAGGCGTGCACACACACATGCACACGTGCACGTACACACACACACACATACACACACACACACACACACACACACACACACACATACGCCTTTCCTCCTACAGTGACTAAAATCATAATATGTACATAAAGACACAAACCTGTAACTCCAAAATCATCAATGGGAGGAAATAGGGATAAAACTCCCTCGAATTGAATGGTGAGACTACAACATTATGTATGAGAAAACAAACAGCAATCTCATTTCAAAGCATCTACATGGGTAGTTAAAAGTAAAAGCAGAAGAAAAGAAAATAAGAACTGTTTGGGAGAATTTTGATTCTTTCCCTCTTTTTAATTTTTGAGACAAGTCAAAATAGAGCTTACCTCCAGGTAGCTACATTTCAGCAGCTTTTAGTCGCCAACTTCGAGCTGTCATACTTTGAGCATATTTTTTAAAGGTCTTTAAAATGCAGTTAATTAGAACTGACGAGCATGCACTGTTTGATTGATTTAGCATCCTGTTGAGCGGGCGTGCACTCACCGGCTCCCCACCAGTTCCCCTCAGTTACTCTCCTGCATCGGTGCGCATAGTGGGTATGGAGTTGAAGTCACACAACACTCCTTGTTATAAAAATAATTTATCAAGGAAAAACCAAATAAGGTGCATGTGTGGTCTTAGCAGACCCAAGTAGTTGCACGGGCTTCTACCTCTACTCCATATGAGACAATGCTCTGAACCTTTTCAAGATTCTCTTTTCTTTTCTGCATTATGCAATACAGATTGATAAACTCAATTCCAATCAGCTATGCAAAGAAATAAAATCCTTTGCACACTTCGAACACTACCATGTACTGAGTATTAGATGCAATGTGCTTTGGTAAACATTTTCTATACATGATCCATCTAATCCTAGAAAGTAGGTATTGTCATCTTTATATTAAGGATGATAATCCTGAGGATTGGCGGAGCTTTAATGACTCACCGGTAGTAAGAATTTGAGTTTGAATTTAAGCCCAGCTTTGTCTGATTCCAGAATCTATCCTCTCCTGCTTTTGTCTACAAAGTCCTTTATTGTTCAATGAGTACGGATTGCAGCTTTTGCTCCATTATTTTATGGAGATTTGAAGGTGAGAGAGAAATAAGTCCTTAACTAAATAATTAATGGAAACACTAATGTTCTCTACCCTCTCCCATAAAAGTACTGTCTTTGGATGCAGAGTAACTTTTCTCCATACACACATTAGTTTGCTAACGTGCATCCTAGGGCTTGAAAAATTTATAGCATGCCTTAAAGGTTATTCTTTTGAACACTTATTTGCACATTGAAAGAATGACCTTATAGAATGATAAACTAGTTATCAAAAAGCATGTTACTGATGTGTATGGGGAGACAGTTCTCCATAAGTTGTTCCCATTTCTTGCAAACATAGGCCCCAAGTGCCCTTTGTTTTGAACTATCTTTTCAAGAGTGTTTGTACAGAGAAGTCTTGGAATATAAAATCTCTCCCTCAAGAGCACAAGGCAGGTATGCTTACTTCCCATTATAAAAGATTCCGAGTCCCACAGCTCAGAATCTTCCAACTGGGATATAACCCATTGTATGCGTAGAGATTATCTGGCCCTCGAGGTATAACCAGGTAATAATTGGAGCTCAGAGAACCAGTGCAAAAATGTTGGTAATATGCATCCTCTATGGCTGTGAGTAAGGAACTATAATTTATCTCTGACCCAAGACTTGCATGTCTCCCATCAGTACCCACAAAACCGTGACAGGTTAATTTACAAGCTTGTCAGGAATGAAAAAAAATCTCGGATCTTCACCTGACATCACAAAATTACTGTTCCCTACTATCAATGTGTACTTCATCAAAATCAGCTTGCTAGAAAGCTTCATTAGACTTAATGATCCATAGTCTAGATGTAAACTTGGCTTAGCTCTTGATACTGGGCGATCATTGCCAAACCACTCTGAGATTATAAATAATTAAGTCCCTGTTATACGTCCACTGGGATGTTCATTTTTGCATGGCATCCTTCATATTAAGCATTTTATTATCTCTTTCAAAGGAATAATATTCTTAATGAGTCTTGGAAAAACTTTATGAAGCACTCTGGGCTTTCGTAGTGTGACAGTTCTACTTTTTCCCATTATGTTATGGGAAATGTTAGAATAATGCATCACATTTATTTAAGAACCTAGACTTTATGCTAGGCTTCAAATGATATTTTCCTAAATGAGTCACCTGTAATAGTGAATTGTATTTTTATGATGTTTTCATGCATAAGGTTGCTTTATTTCATTTTCTTTGCTTTTGATATGGTACTTGCTAGAATACTATTTTCCAAGATTAGTATGCATTAGGATTAATATGAGTTATTGGCCAAAATGAAGAGTAAGACCCCCTTCCTATTTTGTTTTGACTCAGGATTCCTAGAACTGATATCCAGGTACAAAAAGAAAATTAAATTGAACCACCAAGTGATTCTGGTGCAGTTATTTTACAAAACACATAGCTATGGCACTAAGACACATCCGATTTGCAATCAGGAGACTTTGGATTCAAATCCTTTGCCTTTAAATAAAAGGTTAAGGCTTCCATTTCTTCGCTGTCTTTATAAAATTGCCACATTAACCTACAATTTCAAAATGTTCAGGTCTTTCATTTTGTATCCTATGATGTTATATGTCAATAAACACCTCTTTCAGGGGGTCTTCTCCTTGACCCCGGTTCCATAGAAAATAGAGCCTGAGGCAAGTGTTATGCACTTAACACTTTATCAGGAGATGTAATCCTGGGATAATAGAGTGAAAGAAACAACAGGCAAAGCGGGAACAGACGGGAAGCAAAATGAGGGGATGGGTGATCAGGACAGCCACTGCTTCATGAAGTGATACATCAACACTGGGCCTCGTGTGCCATCTCCAGATGGGCTATTCAGGAAACCCGGGCCTCTAAACAGCCCATCAGACACATTGACTTAGATGGTAGCCCAAAGTGGCACATGGGTATCTCTGCTCTAGTGCGCCACTCAGATCCTGGAACATTGGAGTGGTTTTCAAAACACAACAGCAATTGTCTATTTGATATGAAGACAAATAGGATCCAGGAGGTATGTCGGGCTGAGGGGATCTGTAGTGGGTATAGACCCACATGATGGCCACATATGCATTCTCATTTCCTCTACAATACCTGTGCTCATTACCATTTCCTAAATATTGATAGGTTGGCCTTGATAATAGGTTTGTGTTTTAAATGAATAAGGGAAAAACCAGAGTTGTAGGTCCTTTGGATATGGGGGTAATGCTTCTAGCTTTTGGGTCACAGTACCATGCATTTTGGACAATCAGTATTTCTAAATAACTTGGGCATACTTTTTGACAGGATAAAGAGACACATGCGATATCACCACTGTTTCCATCCAGTGTGTTCTGGTGTGTTTAATTCTGTGTTTAGGGCTTTTCATATTGGTGACTCAAAGTGTTGATTTCAAAACCCTTCATCTCACTGTTAACTCACGAACTTGGGCAAGTTAATTTAACTCACAGGATAATAATTCACTCTCTGATAAAAGAATATTAATAATTTCATCAGAGAGCCAGTGGACTTGAAAGCTTATATTTACATATAATAAAGATAGATAGGCATGGTGCCTGGCATATGAATAGAATATTAATACTAATTTCCCCACTAAACGCTGAAAGAAAGTTTTCTAAAAATATCTCTTGGCTGATATCATTGTATCGAGCTATAATATAGGGAACTTGTCTTTAACAGTTTCTCTGTTTCTAGATGAAAATTTATAGTAAGGGATAAAAGATCAAGAGGAAAAACACAAACATAAAAAGATACATTTAAAAACCCCTCTTTCCAATGGATATGTTATATCTATTATCTATCTGTCTATCTATCTATCTATCTATCTATCTATCATCTATCTAATCTATCTACCTATTTATCCATCCATCGATTATACCTATCCATCTCTATGTGCATAAATATAGTTGTCTACCTATTGATGTACATATAGATATATATCATCATTTAGAATTAGGTTCATGATTGTTTTATATTAAAACTAACATACTATTTAATTAAGAGAAAGGCCTTCTGCTTGGGTCTATCTGTTACTTGTCTTCATAAGCCTTCTCTCTGTGAACAAAATATCTAGTTACAGTCTTATACAAATAAAAACTCAGTAACACTTTACAGTAGAATGGGATTCCTTGCTCATTTGAGCTGATTTTTTTTACCATATATTACCAAACGCACATGCAATTATAACAGTTATATTTGTAAACTACCTAACTCCATGGAGTAGACATGATAACAATTTCAGAGAAGGATTTTTGACTCAAGAACTATTCTTCATGAGCGAAGGCAGTGTTTCAGTAAGATTTTTCATTGCTGTGACCAAAATATCTGGCAAGAACAACTTAAAGGAGAGCAGTGCAAAGTGATATATATTATATACATATTACATGTGTGCACCACCATGCTTGTAATATATGTACACATATACATATATATGAAATACATCTAACTGATTTAGAAATGAAACAAAAGGAATATGAAGGGGTAAAGGCCAATGAAAGTGATTAAAAGCAGCTGGATCTGGTGGCACATGCCTGTAATCCCAGTACTTGGGAGGCTGAGGCAGGAGGATTGCAGGTTCCAGGCCAGGACCTGATAACTTAGTGAGACTCTGTTTCAAAAGTAAAAAAAATAAAAAGGGCTTGGAGTGTAGCTCAGTGGTAAAAGGCCTCTGGGTTCAATCCCCAGTACCAAACTAAAAACAAACAAACAAACAAAACAATAAAGTGGGCAAAATGGAATTATGTGGAGGGAGAGAAGAGAAAACAAGAGAGATAAAATGGGATTTCACTCTCCCTGCTGTCCAATTTTCCTGTTTTATTTTTCCTCCCTATTAATTTCAGAGACAATAATCCAACCACTTGTAGAATGAGCCTCTTCATATTTTAGAAATGATGACATTTCCTGGTTGGAACAGATATTTAAAATTTCCTCTCCCTATATCAATAGAGTGTTGAAATATCCTGTGCTTCTTCCTTTGCTCTAATAAGCAACGACATAGATATCAGGATATCAAAAATATCAGGATCATCCTAGATTCTACCTGTGGAGTATTCTAAACATAGTTGTCTCTTTGCTAAAATGATAATTTATATGAATGTGATTTAACAAAAGAGTAAGCTAGATCTACTTCAATAATAAGTTAAAGTAAGAATATCAACAACAATCATAAGACCTAGTCATTCATTCATTCATCCATTCATTCATTCATTCATTCATCCATTCATTCATTCATTCATTCATCCATTCATTCATTTATATTGCGTGTCTATTAGCTACACTTACTGGAAAAATTATAGAAAATTTTCAGTGAAGAAGACAAAACAGGTGGCTTTGTCTCCTGGGTCTTTTTCTCTAGGTTCACCATAAAACATAGAGACAGGATAATAGCAAAAGTGGTTCCAACACAGAAGTGTGCTTTTTCCATAAGCCGTGAATAAAACAGACAAAATGAACTCGGAAATAATAACCATGATAAATAAGACCCAAATAACTTTTCCCTTCTACTGAAGAACAGGCACATCATGGATAAAGCCATTCTTGATCAATAAAAGGTGACGTGCCCTCTTGAATTGAAAGATTTCTGTGCACGATGCTCATGAAAAAGCACCGATCCGAAAGAAAAAATTAAACTTACAAATGCGCTGTGCGTATTCTGTAAAGAAATAACTGTTTAAACACGCTATTCCATAATTAGCCTGGTTCTTTCATTCAAGCACTGCAGATCAAAACCACCAGCTTTTCCAAGTCAATGGGGAAAAAACCTTCCATCTCTCTCTTGTGTATTTGGATGTGTGTAATTAGACTTCTCCGATGCCAACAAAAACCAATGGAGGCTTTCTCTACACAAGTTTAGATTGTTCCAGCTCCAGAAATGGGATCGGAACGTGCTGGTACACCCTCAGCAACACCGCTGGATGGGAAATACCACCAAGCCATTTCTGCAAAGAGGTTGCTGCTCTCCACTAAGATAAATATCTGGAATAAAAATAAATTGAATCAAGGGAGCAAAAGCAAGTGCTATTAATCTAATGACTGCCATGGATTTGGTGTTGAATTTTGCCTGCTAATTTACATTAATTTCCTTGGTAGTTGATGTTTAAACTGATCCTGCACACAAATGAGCCATTAATGTGGTAAAACCTGAGGTCCCTGACCACTGTATCAGTGAGCAACTGTTTTAACTATATATTATGTAAAGTCAAGATAATAATGGTTTAAGCAGGAGAAGGGTCTTTCTCTCTCTCTCTTTCTCTCTCTCTCTTTCTCTCTCTCTCTCTCTCTCTCTCACACACACACACACACACACACACACAC
>PVJS01060871.1:0-11132 GCA_004027185.1 Glis glis | reverse complement strand
TAGGTTGCTGAGAGTCTCACTACTTGCTGAGGGTGTCCTTGAACCTGCGATCCTCCTGTCTTAGCCTCCCAAGTACTGGGATTACAAGCGTGCACCACTGTGCCTGGCTAGAAAGGGATTTGAAGTTGCGCTACCTTGGGCAGAGGAGGGAAGGAGAAAGCGGAAGAGGAGCGAGCACGCCAGTCTCTGGTTCTAGCCTGTCATTTATCTGTCTAGTGGGATTCACTGCTTTATTGCCCAGGCGTCCGCTTGCTCAGTTGTGGGGCTGGTTGGGCAGCATGTACTCTGTAGGGCAGGCCAGCAAGCTAGAAACTCTTGGGCAGGAACTGACGCCGCAGTCCACAGGCAGATTTTCATCTTCCCAGGGAAACCCCTGAGATGTTTTTAAGGCCTGTTAACTAATTGGACAAGGACCACCCAGAATATCAAGGATAATTCTCCTTAGTTAAAGTTAACTGGTTGTAGGTGATAATCACATGTACAAGGTACCTCCCAGCAACACCCAGACTGGTGTTTGAATAACTGGACACTATAGACTAGGCAAGTGAATTTGTCCAATGCCCCTCTCATGATTGGACTGGGCTTATGTGTTCTGAGGAGGAAGAGCACAGGGTCCCATTTTTATGCCATCATATCAAGAGAAGTACTACCAACATAAGTTGTGACCGATAAAGCTGACCAAGCTCACTGGTGCTCTATATTCTTTTTGTTGTTGTTGTTGTTTTTTTTTTTTTTTTTTTGCGGTACCAGGGATTGAACCCAGGGGCATTCTACCTCCGAGCTACACCCTCAGCCCTATTTTTTATACTTTATTTTGAAACCGAGTCTCACTAAATTGCTGAGGGCCTCACTAAGTAGCTGAGGCTGACCGCCAACCCGGATCCTCCAGTCTCAGCCTCCCAAGTACTGGGATTACAAGCATGTGCCACCATGCCCAGCACACTAATTCTTAAAAAGTGGGAAGCTGGGTGTGGTGGCACATGCCTATAATCCTAGTACTTGGGAGGCTGAGACAGAAGGATCACAGGTTCCAGGTCAGCCTCTGCAATTTAGTGAGAAACTCAGCAACCTAGCGAGACCCCTGTTTCTAAATAAAAAATAGAACAGGGCTCAGGGTGTAGCTCAGAGGTAGAACGCCCCTGGGTTCAATTCCTAGTACCACATACACACACACACACACAAAGTAGGGAGTTATGGCCAGGCTTGATGATGCACACCTATAATCCCAGTACTTAGGAGGCTGAGATAGGAGGATCACAGGTTCAAAACCAGCCTCAGCAATTTAGTGAGGCTCTCAGTAACTTAGTGAGACCCTTTTCCAGATACAAAATGAAAAGAGTTGGGGGTGTAGCCCAGAGGTAGAATGCTCCTGGGTTCAATCCCTAACAACACACATACACATACACACACACACACACACACACACACACACACACACGGGACTTATGGCTGGGCTTGGTGGTGCATGCTTGTAATCCTAAAACAGGAGGATTGCAGGTTGGAGACCAGCCTCAATAACTTAGTGAGACCTTCAGCAACATAGTGAGATCCTGTTTAAAAATAAAAAGGGCAGGGGTGTAGCTTGGAGGTAGAATACCCCTGGGTTCAATCCCTAGTACAAAAAAAGGAAAGAAACAAAAGGAAGAGTAGGGAGTATGCTCTTGTGGGTGGAATATCTGTATATATTATTTGGAATTCTTCTGCATGGGAGATTCGTCTCTTCTTCCCTATGTAGTAATTTATTCAGTCACGTAAATATATCACCATGGAATCATGAATATTTATTTTATGCTTTGAGTTATAATCCAATACTAGTGTTGAATAAAAAGCACAAGAGGGGCTGGGGATATAGCTCAGTGGCAGAATACCTGCCTAGTATGTGCTAGGCCCTGGATTCAATTCCCAGCACAGCAAAAACTAAAGAAGTAAATTATAAGGTGCCATTGGTTTGGACTCAGCTCACACATTAGGCCCCAACAGATCAGGCTCAAAATCAAAATGGAGCCACTCATGCTAAAATTCCACATCACAAACTGAAACTAAGCTGTTTATCTTATCTTCCAAGAAATCAGAATGAAAGAAATAGCAATCAAATTTCCCAAACAGGTTAGTTTCAATTGTCAGGATAATACAGTTTCTATTGCCTTAATCTTTACAAAAAGTAACCTCAGCTGGGCGTGGTGGCACATGCTTGTAATCCCAGTACTTGGGAGGCTGAGACAGGAGGATCCGGGTTGGCAGCCAGCTTCAGCTACTTAGTGAGGCCCTCCGCAACTTAGTGAGACCCTTTTTCAAAATAAAGAATAAAAAATAGGGCCGGGGGTGTAGCTCAAAGGTAGAAGCCCCTGGGTTTTATCTCCAGTACCCCCAAAAAAAGTAACCTAAAATAATTTGATGTTAATCAATTAGTTATTTTTCTAATGTTCTGTCTCCCTGTCCACCTTACATGGAAAGTCACTCTGAAATGGCTCATCCACTTTTCGTTCTTTTTTTTTCTGCTTTCTTTAGCCTTTCTCTGTCTATAAAACCAACCTCCTTTCCTCCTTTGTTTGGCCCATTGGAACACTTATTCTATTTTATGGATTGAAGTTTTGCTGACTCTAGAATAGAAAGTCATGTCAATTGGAAATTGTCATTTTGTTCTCATACTGCTTTATTTTGTTGCTCAAATTGCTCTCGCTTCAGCCATTGAGAACTGCATGGTATATTTTTTCCCATCTTTTTGCCATTACATTCAGCATGCACATTGTACATTTACTGAGCACCTACTATGTGCCATGGCCTGTGCTAATCATTCAGGACCCACATGTAGTTTAGTAAGTGAAGGAAGAAAGGACTGAAGAAGAAGAATGGAACTCCAAGTTAGACGGAAGCTAAGGGATTTGACCATTAGGCTGTGAACATTAGCAGGAAGTGACACGCTCTGATTTGGGCTTCAGCAGGTCAGCCAGGTTTAGGGAAGCCAACAGTTGCTCCAGGGTGATGGGTCAGGTAGTGGAAGTTTTGCAGACACTCGGAGGTTGCTGGCTTGAGCCATGAGTAGACGTAACTGACTGAGATAGGGCGCATTGGAGGAGGACTAAGTTATGAGAGTATGCAGAGTGGAGGGAGAAGATAGCTCAGGGAAGATGAACTCTGGGGAGCACCAACATGGGGAGAGGTGATAGGAGGAGGAGGAGTAAGCCAAGAAGATAGAGAAGAAACCATCGAAGAGATAGGAGGGGAACCAGAGAACAGACATTTCCAAGAAAGGAAAGAGCTGGGGAGCTGGGGAGCAAATGGGGGTAGGGGGTGACTAATGGGGAGGGGAGAGAAGAAGCTAGGCTGCCTTGGAAAGAGGAGGACTGAGAAGTGAGGATGAGGAGTTGAGCTGTGACGGGGAGACGAGCAACAGGACAATGACTCTTGGAGGAGATTGGTCATGCAACCCACTTGAGCTCATCTGTGGGCTGTGGGCAGCAGGGGGCAAGGAAAGCCCTCGCCCCCTGGAGGACAGGTGGTGTCACTACAGACAAGTGTACAGGCCTTGGGGGAGGGAGGCATTTATTAAATCCTTCCATGTCCCAGGGCCTTTACTGAGTACAGAGAATCCTCACTTCCACTACTACCTGAACGTGGTTTCATGTTCAATTTATTAACCTTTTGAATTTATTGGATCCTTGGTATCTTTTTAAACAATCAACATCTCTCTAATATTCACCCAAATAAAAATTAACACTTGGGAATTTAACAAACTAAATGTATGTGTGGGGGTACTGGGAACTGGACCCAGGGGTGAACTATCTCTGAGCTATACCCCCAGCAATATTTTATTTATTTACTTTTTTTTGTGGTACTGGGGATTGAACCCAGGGTCATATTTACCTCCAAGCTACACCCCCAGCCCTATTTTTTCTTCTTTATTTTGAAACAGGGTCTCGCTAAGTTGCAGAGGGCCTCACTAAGTAGCTGAGGCTGGCCACGAACCCAGATCCTCCGATCTCAGCCTCCCAAGTACTGGAATTACAAGCGTGCGCCACCATGTCCGGCTATTTATTTACTTTTGAAACAGTAAGTTTCAAACAGTAAGGGTCTTGCTAAATTGCTGAGGCTGGCCTCTAACCTGCTATCCTCCTGTCTCAGCCTCCCACATACTGGAATTACAGGCATGGGCCACCACACCCAGCTTCTATTTTATTTTTTATTTTGAAGCAGAGCAGAGTCTTGCTAAGTTAGCTTGTGTTGGCCTTGAACCTGTGATCCTCCTGTCTCAGCCTCCCAAGTACTGGGATTGCAGGTGTCAGCCCAGTGGCAAATCAAATTTTTGGGAACATTTTAAACATGGATTACCCAAACAATGATAATAAGAACACTGTATCGCATTTGCTACATGCCGGGCATCATTTGAGGCCCCTTCCATGCTTTCTGCATTTAATTCTCACAACCTATGGAGAATGTGTCCTGATTGCTGCCCAGTTCCCACATTTCAGCTGAAGAGACTGAAACCCAGAGATGTGAGTAACTGGTCCGAGGTCAGACAGTTGGTGAGTGTTGGAGCTGGGCCTGGAACTCAGATGTCTGGGCTTTGGAGAATCTGCTCTAATGACACTCTGTAATGACATTACAGCTGGTTTTTCTGAACACTATTAATTTATTTGGTACTGGGGATCAAACCCAGGGGCATTCTACCTCTGAGCTACACCCCCAGCCTTTTTTTTTTTTTTTTTGCGGTACTGGGGATTGAACCCAGGGGTGTTGTACCTCTGAGCTACAACCCCGGCCCTATTTTTTATACTTTATTTTGAAACAGGGTCTCACGAAGTTGCAGAGGGCCTCACTAAGTAGCTGAGACTGGCCGCGAACCTGGATCCTCCAGTGTCCGCCTCCCAAGTACTGGGATTACAAGCATGCGCCACCACGCCCCCCCCCCAGCCCTTCTTTTTTTTTATTTTCACGAAGTTGTTGACAGTCTCACTAAATTGCTGAGGCTGTCCTCGAACCTGCCATCTTCCTGTCTCAGTCTCCCGTGTCCTGGGATTACAGGTGCATGCCACCACACCTAGCTCTTCTGAACACTTTAAACACCTTAAACAATTGGTAAAACATACACACCTAAAATTATTTCAAATCATACTATAAATAGAAATAGAAAACTGTCAGTCAAACTGAAGGCTTTTTCTTGGTGGGTAATTTCCAGTTCTTCCAGTACAAGTTGAGAAGGATTTAATGCTACCAAGTAGAGGCTGCCTTTCTGTCTTGTGTTTTTTTGTTTTGTTTTTTGTTTTGCCTTCATCTCATACCTCTGGGCTCCTGAAGTGGCCTGGCCATGGGCACAAGCATGTTTTGACCTCTGGGCACCCTGTCTGTGGGTCCTGTCACTTCTTGAGTCTGGCTTATTTCCAGTCACCTAATTCTCCTCTCCCTGATACACAAATGACCTCCGTCCAATAGCGACTTCTCTGTGCTGCCCCCAGCATCCTGGGCAGTTTCCTTGCTTCCTAGGATCAGCCAGATATTTGAGTCCCATCCTTACTTTCTGTTTCCTACCCTGGGACACAGAATCCGCTACCTTCCTGAGAATCTCATTTCCTTGCCGTGGGAAGACATTAGAGGGCAACTCTGGTGTCGGCCATGGCTAGTCCAAGCCGTGGCCTCCAGCAGAGAAGAGCCCTGGTTTGAGTGGATACACCCTGCGGGGAGGCCTGAAAGGTTGGGGGGCTCTAGGCAGATGAGACAGAAGGTGATGGTGTCCACACACAGCAGGTCCTGGTGGGATGGCAGGAGCCACCAACCTGCCACCCATCCCTCACTGACATGCCTGCTACACTGCTTAGAGGGCGACTGTTCACCCCTCTGCTGATCACAGGGGAACCCCTGCTCCTCCTGGGGTTTGTTGGCCAAAAGGCTGTGTGACTGGTCCTTGGGAGGCTCCCACAGCTCAGGGCCGCTGCCTTCCTCCGCACAGTGTTTACGCCCCTGGGACTGCCTCCCTGGACTTCCAAGCCCCTTAGCCTGGGTTTCAGGCCTGTATCCCCTGTTGTTGTTCCTAGCACAGTGCCTGACACGTGAGCAAAATAAACGTTTGTGGATTGATTCCATGGATGAATAAATGAAGCAACTCCCCCATCTTCTCAAAGTGGAGGCTAGGAAACCCCATTCCTCCTACTTCCATAGGAGTGGCTGGGGCACAGCCGGGAAACCTCACCCTACCTCCTCTTGCAGGCTCTTGTCAGCCTCAGGATTTTTTTGTCCAAGGCAGGATGTGTCAAGTTTCACAGCTGACAGCTTTTGTGTCCTGAGATAGGGGCCTGGGCCCTGAAGACACCACTCTGCTCCCCACCCCACCCTCCCAGGGCCCTTGCAGCACCACTGGCCTGGTGCCTACTGAAATGAACTAAGGCGGGAACAGGCCTGAGGTTGTGGGTCCTCATTGGCTACTTCAAGCTATATTCAAAAAGAAACAAGGAAGCCAGGCTTGGTGGCACACTCCTGTAATCCCAGTACTTGGGAAGCTGAGACAGGAGGATCACAGGTTCAAGGCCAGCCTCAGCAACTTAGTGAGACCCTCAGCAACTTAGCAAGACCCTGTTTCAAAATAAAAATAAGCTAGGTGTGGTGGCACACATTTATAATCCCAGTACTTGGGAGGCTGAGATAGGAGGATCACAGGTTGGACAACAGCCTCAGCAGTTTAGCAAGACCCCATTTCAAGATAATAAAAAGGTCTAGGGGTGAGCTGGGTGTGGTGGCGCACGCTTGTAATTCCAGTACTTGGGAGGCTGAGACCAGAGGATCCAGGTTCGCAGCCAGCCTCAGCTACTTAGTGAGGCCACCGCAACTTAGTGAGACCCTGTTTCAAAATAAAGAATAAAAACTAGGGCTAGGGGTGAGGCTTGGAGATAGAATGCCCCTGGGTTCAATCCCCGGTACCACAAAAAAAAAATAAAATAAAATAAAATAGGACTGGCAGTGCAGCTCAGACGTAGAATGTCCCTGGGTTCAAGTCCCAGTACCAAAAACAAAGAAAAAGAAAAAGAAAAAGAAAGAGTGAGCCCCAGGGAGGGGAGCTTGATCTTGGGCACTCCCTGTCCTCCTCAGACCCTTAGAGGGGCAGTTGAGTCATGCAGCCAAGTCTGCTGGAGTCTGATCCCCTCCCACCCACAGAGAGACTGAGGCACTCAGAAGGAATGGCGGTTTCTGAGGTCTCCCCTGTGAGGCCTCCCCAGAGCTCAACCTCCCTGCTGGAACTGGGGGTGGGCAGCTCAAGGCCCCCTGTCTGAGACAGTCCAGGAAGGAGAAGCCAGGGCTGGGGACTCTGGACACAGTGCCTTGCTGCTTCCCTTTCATTGGCCAGGCCTTAGGGCATCCCCCCCTTCCCCTTCTGGGAGCATCAGGAAGGTGGCGGGGCTGGGAGTGGTGGTGCACACCTGTAGTCCCAGAGCTTGGGAAGCTGAGACAGGAGGATTGCAGGTTCGAGGACAGCCTCAGCACTTCGGGAGACCGTGTTTCCAAATAAAAAAATAAAAAGGTCTGGAGGTGTGGCTTAGAGGTAGGACATCCCTGGCTTCAATCCCCAGCACCACACACACACACACACACACACACACACACACACACACATACTCACACACACAAAGAAGACACCAGGGGTGGAAGTCCCAAGGTCCAGCATATGAAGATGGAGGACTCCTGCAGGAGACCCCCCATGCCCACTGGGCTTTTCTCCTGGAAGTGGCAATAACTGCTGTTCCTCCAGCCTCCCTGCGTGCCTGGCACTGTGCCCAGGGCTTCACCTGCCTCCTACAGTAAAAATCTTGAGACCTCAGGGTGGCCCAGCTAGCATGGATGCCAGAGCGGCTCAGAGCCATTGGTTTAACCACGTCCCCCAAACACACTCATGGTAGGGGACACACCCATGGGCCCAGCCCTGGGGCAGACCCGCCAGCAGCTGTCAGGTTGGGGCCCCAAACATCTGGCTCAGAAGATAGGAGGGACCAAGAGAGGCTGCAGCTGTTCCCAAGGGAAGGGCTGTCCAAGTTCAGGTGTGGCCCTTCTCTGGGGGGCCCTCTGTCCCCTCCTCCAGGAGAGGCCAAGGGTTTTTCCCGCAAGGAAGGGGTCCTCGTGGGCTGGGAGGGTGGCCTGAGGAGGGGTGAATCAGCCACAGAGAGGGACCCCAGGGGGTTGGTGGGAGACACAAGACAGAGGCAGCACAGGGGGCAGGGAAGCCGGCCACTCACTAGTCCTTCCTCTGCCCCAGGGTGCCCCAGCAGCCATCACCAGAGGAGAAATGGACACATCAAACACGTATTGTCCCCAAAGCATTGTTTGCCCCCACCTGTCCCTTCCCCCTTCCGTGGCCCAGGCCTGGCCAGGGAGCTGGATGGCCCTGTCACTCACTGCTGCTAAGGTCCCTGTGGAATCCCAGCTGCAATGATGCATAAAAACACTGCTTGCTTGGTTTTAAAGAGAGTGCATAACTGTGGGGACCCTTCTGTAGCCCTGGGGTTCCCTTCCCCAGCCTGGCTCCTGGCATCTGGGGTGGGGCTGCTCCTCACAGGGGAGGAGGTGGCTCCGATGCTGGGTATTTGCAGTGGCTGGCTTGGGGCACAGAGGCACTTGTCACCAATGGTCAGTTGACAGCCCAGGCCACGCCTAGTTCTGAGCTCCCACTGCGGGCTGTGCCCACAGCCCTGAAAGCAGAGGTGACTGAATCCCAGGCGGGGCCTAGAGACCTAGAGCAAGGGGGGAGGACTGCGTAGAGGTCCCCGCAGGCTTCTGTAGACCCCAGAGGAGAGCCCTAATCCCGCTGGGGCTGAGTCAGACTGGGAAGGACAGGGCTGCAGAAGGGACTAAGCTCAATTTTAAAGTGAATTGGTGAAGGGAAAGATGGAGATGAGGGCAGGGGCTGGGGAGCAAGAGCAAGCTCCTGGGAGGACAGCAGGGCCAGAGGGAGGAGGATGGACTGGAGGCCTAGGCCACAGGGGCAGCTGTGGGGAGGGTGGGAGAGCCCGGAGTACAGGGTCCCTGGGCCGCAGTGCAGTAGAACCATCTGCCACACCCCATATGGCCCAGGCCTGGGTCCCTCTACCCATGGGCTCACGCCCCCTATTCCCTACTCATGAGTCCTCCCAAGTGTGTCCTCCCCTCACCAAGCTGCCTTCCTGGCTGCCTGGGCCCTAAGTGGGCAAGGATGGGGTTTGTAGCCTGAGGCTGCCAGGCAGTGCCTCACGGCCCAGGGCTGTCCCTGCCCTGCCCAGCCAGGACTCCAAGCCGGGTCAGTCTAGCAGAACCCCCTCCCCCTCTCTCGGAGCCTGAGTCCCTCATGCGTACCTGGTTCCCTCCAGCTGGCTTGACCTCCAACTGTAGCTGACTGAGAGGAGGCATTTCTGGAGGATTATTTATTTATTTATTTTATTTTTTGGTGGTAATGGCAAT
Organism: Glis glis; assembly: GCA_004027185.1. Classification (NCBI taxonomy): domain Eukaryota; kingdom Metazoa; phylum Chordata; class Mammalia; order Rodentia; family Gliridae; genus Glis; species Glis glis. Next base: position 1,718 of record PVJS01060871.1, on the reverse strand, counting down.
TCAACCCAGAGATATTCTACCTCTGAGCTACACCCCCAGCCCTATTTTATTTATTTTATTATTTATTTATTTATTTATTTTGGTGGTACTGGGAATGGAATCCACAGACATTCTACCTCTGAGCTACATGCCCAACCCTATTTTATTTTTTATTTTGAAGCAGGATCTCACCAAGTTGCAGAGGGCCTCACTAAGTTGCTGAGGCTGGCCTCAAACCTGCAATCCTTTCCTGGAGGATTTTACCCCCATCCCAAGCTTTGGACCCTTCAGCCTGTGTGCAGATCCAGTTCCAGCACCCTCCCTGTGAGCTGTGTATCCACAGGGAAGTTACTTCACCCCACTTTTTTTTTTTTTTGCAGTACTGGGGATTGAACCCGGGGCGTTTTACCTCCGAGCTACACCCCCGGCCCTATTTTTTATCCTTTATTTTGAAACCGGGTCTCACGAAGTTGCGGAGGGCCTCACTAAGTAGCTGAGGCTGGCCGCGAACCCCGATCCTCTGGTCTCAGCCTCCCAAGTACTGGAATTACAAGCGTGCACCACCACGCCCGGCTCACCCCACTTTCTTAAGCGTTGTGAGGGCTGAAACAGGCTTATAAGTAAAGACAACTTTCCATATTGAGGGGTGGTGGTCTTTGTGCCCTGAGATGGAGTCTCTTTTTATATGGATGAGAACTCTGAGGGTCAGATATTACTACTTTATGTCTCTGCAGGGGGAAAGAGCCCAGATTTCAGCCTCTGGGCCTTTTTGCAAGACTCACTCTCTTGCTGACCCTTGTGGGTTTCAACAGTGCCCTGCACAGCCAGCATTGAACACAAGAATGAAGGAGCAGTAACTGTGGCCTCCTGTCCTTTTGAAGCTTGGTCTCTGGGAACCTGGGAGCCTAGAGCTGCTCTATCCACCTGTGGGCTGTGCTTCAGCCCTGGGACAGAGGGATTAGTGATGAACAAGGTGGTACCAAAAAGAATGGAGAGATGTAGGCCATGGCAGGCCATGTTGGAAGAAGGAGGTGACATTGGTGGCAAGTCCTGCAGGGTACAGGATGATGCTGTCAAATTTTCCACACCAGAGGGTCTGTCCTTCAAGATGTCCCTTCCAGCTGGGCATGGTGGCGCATGCTTGTAATCCCAGTACTTGGGAGGCTGAGACCGGAGGATCAGGGTTCACAGCCAGCCTCAGCTACTTAGTGAGGCCCTCCACAACTTAGTGAGACCTTGTTTCAAAATAAAGAATAAAAAATTGGGGCTGGGGGTGTAACTCAGAGGTAGAATGCCCCTGGGTTCAATCCCCAGTACCACAAAAAAAAAAAAAAGATGTCCCTTCCAGAAGCCTGCCCTGGCCACTTCCCTCTCTCATCTGAGAATTCCCAGGGCATGAAAAGTTGCAGCCCCGCCTTGGTGAGCTGAGTGTGCCCTGTTACTGTGTGTGGCAGGGCTAACGATCTATGCAGGATTGAGTCATTTCTAGACAGCTTGTGGACAGATTAGCTCATGTCATCCTTCTAATGGCCACAGGAGGAACAAGTTCTGTTTACCACCTCTGATCTAAGGTCCAGGAAGTCTGAATGTCTTACACACAAGAGCATTGGCCCAGACTCAAGTCCAGGTTCTCTGGTTCCAAACCACATACATTCTGTTTGCTATTGTGCTTTTTTTTTTTTTTTTTTTTTTTTTTTTTTTTTTTTTTTTTTTTTTTTTTTTTTTTTTTTTTTTTTTTT
>PVJS01060870.1:0-11136 GCA_004027185.1 Glis glis | reverse complement strand
AGAGAGAGAGAGAGAGAGAGAGAGAGAGAGACAGGGAGGGAGGGAGGGAGGGAGAGAGAGAGAGAGTGAGAGAGAGAGAGTGAGAGCTGAGGCTGGCCACGAACCTGGATCCTTGGGTCTCCGCCTCCCAAAGTACTGGGATTATAAACATGCGTCATCATGCCCGGCTGACATTTCAAATTTTAGTATATAGTCCACCTTGGAAATCTAATTTAGATATATAATCAACCTCTCCCTATTATGGGAAGTAGGGTTTCAGGATTATTTTTCCATATGAATATTTAATAGTGCTAACCCAAAATGAAGGAGATAATTGTTTCCCCAATGATTTCCATACTGGTGCTGTCTTATATATCTAGGCAGTCAGTCACATGACTGTGAACATATATTGTCACACTCTATATTACATTCATTGACAGAATTATCTATGCTTGCACCAAAACTAAGATAATTATCATAGTTTTAAATAAATTTTGATAAATTGTAATGGAATTGCCTTTATTCTAGTAGACTTTATTTTTTAACTGTTTTAGATTTAGAGTAAAATTGAGCAGAAGGTATAGAGATTTACCATATACCTCTGCTCCTACAGATGCACAGCCTCCCCCATTGCCAATATTCCCCAGAAGAGTGGTGTGTTTGTCATAACTGATGAACTTAGATCGATTTATCATTATCATCCAGTCTACAGTTTACACTGGGTTTTACCTCTAAGGCTATACTCGATGGGATTGGACAAATGCATAATCACATGTACATACCATCACTATTATGTAGAGTAGTTTCACAGTCCTAATCCTGTATGTTATATTTCTTCATTCCTCCCTTTCCCCTAAACCTCAGCAATTGCTGATTTTTTTTTAACTATTTCCAGGGTTTTGTCTTTTCTAGAACATAAGGCAGTCTTTGTTGGATTCTTTGAGTTACTACTAAGCATTTAATATTCTTCCAATTTTTTCATGGTTTATGTTATGGTTAAATATAGAATATCCCCTGAAGAGCATATCGACCTCTCTCTATATATATTTGTGTGTGTGTGTGTGTGTGTGTGTGTGAGTGTGTGTGTGTGTGTGAGATACTGGGAATTGAACTCAGGGGCATTCTATCTCTGAGCTTCTCCCCCCATCCCTATTTTATTTTTTTTAAACAGTGTCATTCTAGTTGTAAACGGCCTCACAAAGTTGCTGAGGCTGGCCTCCAACCTGTTATCCTCCTGTCTCAGCCTCTTAAGTACTGAGATTACAAGCTTGTGCCACCATGCCCAGATAAGTGTCATATATTAATGTTCAGAATTGATGTAATTAAGTTATGAGGGTTGTAATCTCATCTGTGTGAATCAATTGTAATGGATTTACTGGGTGGTAACTTAGGCAGTTGGGGTGTGACTGGAGAAGGTTGGTCCTGGAGGTGTGGTCTTAGGGATTGTGCTTTTATCTTTGAATCCCTTTGCTTGTTGGATTTCTGCTTTTAGCCTCCATGATGTGAGAGCTGAGCCCTTGCTCTCTCCCTCTCTTCGCTTCCCACCACCTTGCCCTGAGCTCCACAGATCCCTGTCTCACATGGACTGAACCCCCAAATCTCCAAAAACTGAGCAAATAAATGTTTCTTCCTCTAAGTTGTGTGGTTCGTTGTTTTGGATCACAGTAGTAAGAATATTGACTGAGACAGCTTGAAAAATCATTTCTTTCTAGAATTGACTAATTTCTCATTATCTGGAAGTACCTTGTTTATTCATTCATCTGTTATGTTAACTCAAAAAAAGAGAGCATGGGACTTTCCATCTTTTTCTATTCTTTAGAAATTTTTGTCTAAGCTGTTTTAAAATTTGAAGGAATTTAGCAGTTAGGAAATGGGGAACTGGGCTTTTCCTGGAGAGAAATTTTAAATAATAGGTAACTGCAGACTTCTCATTATAAACTATGCAAGCCAAAAAAAAAAAAACAGTAGTAAAGCATTTTTCAAAGGCAACTAGTGAAATACTGTATGTAATGGTTTGGATTTGAAATACCTCCTCAGCCCTCATGGAAACAAGGGAGCAATGTTGGAAGTAGGGCTTAGTTGCTAAGGAGGGGTCTCTGGGGATGTGGCCTTGGGGCTTATACATTGGTTCCTCCTCCCTCTGCTTGCTTGCTCTGCTTCTAGCCTCCATGATATGAGGGAAAAGCCTTGTACTCTCACTCTCTCTCTGCTTCCCATCCTCATGCCCTGAGATCCATGGTCCCCGCCTTGGACTCACATGGACTGAACTCAAAAATCTCCAAGGAAACTGTGAACAAATAAATCTTCCTTCTTCTAAGTTCTATTGCCAGTTCTTTGGATTATAGCTATGAGGATGCTGACTGAGACACCATAGAAAACAAACAAAACAAAAATAACAACTAAGAATTTTATATCCAGCAGAAACCCTTTAAAAATGCAAATGAAATAGACATGTTAAGAGAATCAAAATCTGAGAAAATTTTCATTAGAGAAATCCAGCAACTGCATTAAACTCCAGGGCAAATTCTTCAGGAAGAAGGAGAATGACACCAGATGGGAGATTGGATGTAGGTAGTTAGGTAGGTACATAAATAGTAGATATAAATAAATATATAGATTATAATAGTTATCTTTTTGTCACTGTGACAAAATATTTGTGAAAAACACCTTAGAGGAGGAGAGATTGATTTTGGCTCAGTGTCAGAGGTTGCAGTCCATGGTTGGCCGGTTCCATTGCTTTGGGATGGTGGCGAGACACAGTATCATGGCAGAGGGACATGGTGGAGGAAAACTGCTCATTTTGTCCTTTTGTGACAGCTGGGAGGTGGGGGTGCAGAGATAAGATACACCCTTCCAGGGCATGCTCCCAATTACCTACGTCCTCAAACTAGGCCCCACTCCTACAGTTTTCACTGGATACCAGTAAAGCCATCTAACTGTGAATCCCTCAGTGGACTCATCTACTGATGGGGCCAGAGCCCTCAGGATCCAAACATGTCCCCAAAGCCCCACTTCTGAACATTGCTACACTGCGGATCAAGCAAGTCTTCAATACATGAGACTTTTGTGGATATCTCACAAATTGTGAGATTAGGTAATCTCAAATTCTTTCTAAAGTGTCATATATCTTAAGCTAGTATAGTATTACTATTGTTCCATGCCTTTACTGTGCCATAAAACTTCAATTTAAAAATTTCGCCAATCTTGTGGGGGATGAGACGAGTTATGCTGTGCTTTAAATTTGCATTTCATGATTACCAAGGAGGTAAAATACATTGCTTTGGATATTGATTAGCATGTGATTCCCGACAAATGGCTATAATTTTTAGTTATTCAGTAATTCTATTTTAGATACTACCTATGATAATTATGGACAAAATAAAAGGGGCATATGATCTGATGATTTTGAATTATATAATTACAGACAAAGGATTCATAAAGGCTCAGGTAACAAATATCTTATGTCTTATTCCTGAAAATCATCATCAAAGATCTTATGGGTGGACATTTTGCATGTATATCCATGTTAAAACTCCTAAGTATAAACATATTTTTCTTTGTAGCACTCCTAAAATTTCATTCATAAATATGATGTATCCAGTTTTTACCTTGAAGAAGAGAAGAACAAAGACAATGGATTAATATTCTATTCATTTTTAATAACCCCATAACATGCCCAACAGCTTTAAACAACATGGATTCCTTTTTTTTTCCCCTACAAGGCATGACAGGATTATCTGTTCAAGACCTCACCATACTAGATCTTGAACCAAGGGGTAGTTTTTAAAATTCCTTTTCTTCACATAATCTCCACCTCTTTTCTTCCATCATCAAGCAATCAGCAGCATATAGAGTTTTTCTTGTGCTTTTAACTTCCCTAGATACTAGCTGGAAAACGTTTGTTGCTCTTAATAGTTCATGTGATTCGATTAGACTCAGCTAAATAATCTTTTTTTTTTTGGCCATATGATGAAACATGATCATGAGGGTGACACCAGGGAGTTCTGCCTACCACAATTATCTGATTAATACCTTTCATGGACATGAACACATTTGTGTACTGAGAATATCTTTGCATATATAAACTAGGAAGGTTAATATAATATAATATAATTAAATATAGTAGAGAAACAGAAACATGTCCAAACTTAACCTTCCTTCTATATTCCACTCCATTTGAACTGCTATAGTCCTGGAGTTCCATGCATGTGGTCTCTGGCAAATTTATTTATTCACTTGCTTATCCATCATAAACCACACTACATAACACCAAGTATACACGTAAGAAAATTCCTATCATTTTAAATGTTACACTAGGACAAAGAAAACATCAAATATTGATGAAAACATCAAATGCTGCTGGCCTCGCCTGCAACATGGGGACTCTTCCTAAGGAAGAGGTGGAATGAGGCAAGGTGACCTTTTCTGCATTGACCAGGGCACAGAAACTAGTGACCTTGAAAAACAAAAGGCTAACTTCTGCTGGGTGGAAGGGGCGTGTCCTTGAATGCAATGGAAGAATGGCAAAATAATGAAAATAATGAGATGTTCAGAGCCAGATCTCACTCACTACACACTCCTACCTTTAACAATTTGTAAACACAAAGCACTCTTAGTGATAAAGAAGTGTGAGAAACTAAGAATTTTAAAACTGAAATCTAAGAATCTGAGAAATGTTTCCTTAGAAGCAAGATTTTTACTACTATAATTTTTATGCAAAAGATTTAATCCCTTCCAATTTTTAGCTCATACATTTTAGTTTTAAATTGCTGTTTTTCATTCTTGGAATAAGGCTCAATTAAGTGTCGATACATATTAATAGATATGCATGTGCTAATTTTAGCTAATATTAGTTTAGTTAAGTAATGAAGAGTTTATGGATGAGCACACTAAATTGACCTTAATTTATCTCTATTCTATATTTTCTTTTATCATTTCAAGACTTCCATACAGCCTGTGAAAATCATTAAAGAAACTCACATTATTTAAGAGATTTAAATACATTTATAATAGTAATTGTTAGGCCGGGCGTGGTGGCGCACGCTTGTAATCCCAGTACTTTGGGAAGCGGAGACCGGAGGATCCGGGTTCGCGGCCAGCCTCAGCTCTCGCTCTCTGTCTCTCTCTCTGTCTCTCTCCTTAGTGAGGCCCTCTGCAACTTCGTGAGACTCGGTTTCAAAATAAAGCATAAAAAATAGGGCCGGGGGCGTAGCTCGGAGATAGAACGCCCCTGTGTTCAATCCCCGGTACCGCAAAAAATAAATAAATAAAAAAATAAAAAAAATAATAGTAATTGTTAAAAGTGTCATTATAATTTAATTTTTTTCACTTCAGCTTTTGAAGGACTTAAGTTGAAACAATAAATTAACTTTAATGTTGCAAGGGTGATTTCCAAGTTACTTTTGCTTTGTTATATTAATAATATTTATTCATGTTTACATGACAAAGAATGAATTGCTTATAAATAATATGAAAAGAAAAATCATAGACTGGGACAAAGTACTTGCAAAGTAAAACAAAGTAGAAGTACATTTGATTGAAGAATACATTCTTGTTGGGTGTGATGGTGCATGCCTACAATCCCAGTATTTGGGATGCTGAGATAGGAGGATTACAGGTTTGAGGCCAGCCTCAGCAACTTAATGAGACCCTCCCTGGAAGAAAACTTTAGGGGTTATCATTTCATGCCAATTTTCCATTCTATCTTTTGCCTCCTCTCTTGAAAGCCTAATTGAGCAGAAGTCAGTATCCCCAATCCATACAAACCAGAAAATACAAAACTATTTTAAGCACTATGAAATGTAGACAATATCACCTATAGCATACTCTCTCTCTCTCCCTCTCTCCCTCTCTCCCTCTCCCTCTCCTCTCTCTTTCTCTCCTCTTTCTACTTCATTGTTTCATGCACTGTTAGAAGGTCTCTGAGTAGCCCTAGATTTCCTCTGTGGGATAGTAAGGCATATTTAGTGAGCCATTCTTCTTTCCCCAGTTTTTCTGGTTACTACTAATTTGATGAAGCAGTGTTTGTTAGATCATCAGGCTAAGTTTGGCAACACAGTTTACTAGTACTAAAGATGATAAGATATTTTTATCCAGTGTTAATTACTTATTCTCAATTATTTATAACTACAAAGTAGAAGAGGGGTATAATTGATAATAACAAATGAAGACAGTTCATGAAACTTTTGCCAATACCTTCCAAATCATTCTGGATAATTGACTAAGGCTCTAATAATGATCTTCAAAAAAGTAGATAGATTTGATGGATTGCATTTCATATCCTGAAATGAATAATACACATTTAAAAGATTATTCACTATGATCAAATGGAATTCATCCCAGGAGTACAAACTTTGTTCAATATATGCAAATTAATAAACATGATACACCACATCAACAGAATAAAGAACAAAAGCATAAAATCACCCTAACAGATGCAGAAAAGGTATTTGATAAAATTCGACATTCCTGTATGAGAAAAATATCGAGCAAATTAGGCATAGAAGGAATGTATCTCAACATAATACAGGTCCTTTATAATAACCCAATATTGGGTTACTATAAATATGTAAATACTGGAAGTAGATACTGCAAATACTGGGAGTAGACAAAGATGCACACGTTCACTACTTTTATTCAGCATACAGTGCTGGAAGTTGTAACCAGAGCAGTCATTGAAGAGAAAGAAATAAAGGGCATCTGAATGCATAATACCACATATCCACCATGTATGTATTATGATATCATACAGAATGTTTCATTACCCTATTTTGATTTTTATTCAGTTCTTAGAGCCTTTTTATTTTTTGCAAAGCCAACTAAACCTTCCTTACTGCTTGTACAAAAAACATTTCTTTTTTGTTTCTGAAATCATTAAATGTGTACAAATTCTGTCTACTGAGGCTCACCAGTACTTAACTATATTTACATATAAGCAACATATACCTATAATTTTTCAGAGTGATACATTGAAAGTCTTATAAGTCTACTTATCAGTAAACATGTGTGTGGAGATATTGTATTTCTGGATTTTATGATAACGCTGAGCTCAAAATTAGATTAAATAATAAATTTCATTAATACAATTCCATATGCAAACCATTTATAATCATAGAAATATCTACACTTTATTAACGGATTAGTATTTTCCAGTTAATGTGGTCAGTGTTTTATATATATTATTAAATATTATGTCATATATAAGCTAGTGCTCTCACAAGTTTGCAAAATGTAATTTTAAAACTTACAGATTAGAACTGACTCTTATATGTGTTAGGCAGCTCATTCGAAGTCATGCAAAAAACTGAAGTTTTTTGGAATATACCTAATTGTAGAGATCCTGTGCTTTACATTACCCCATTCTATGTATGAGTCATTAGTTTAATTAAAGAGAGAGATATAAAAAAAGTAGAAGGGGAGGAGGAGAAGAAAAGGGACAATAAGAAAACATAGAGGAAGAGTCAGAAGGAGGACAAGGAGGAGGTAAAAGGAAGATGAGAAGCAGAAGGGAGAGGAGGAGGAAAGGAAAGAAGCCTCTTAATATATATTGAGTATACCTATAGCATTTCAGAAAAACCTTTAGCTTTATTTGGACTTATAAAAATATTTGAATCTGTAAAGTTATTTATGAGTACACTGTCCATTTGCACTGGCTGTCAGAATTATCCCCCTAAGTACCTGGATAAAGTCCGTGGAATTCCCTGCAGTGGAGGAGAGGAGGAGAGGCTGCATGACACATCAGAGCTTTTAACCATTTCTCTCAGAAGCTTTCCCTGCTAAATTCTTATTCTGATGAAACACGGACAAATACTCCAGGAAGAGGCATAGAGAGAGAGACAGACAGACAGAGAGACAGACACACAAGGAGATAGAGACAGATGGGGGAGGAGATTTAAACTATGAAATGGTATTTTCACATGCTTTAAAAAATATATGTATGCTCTAATTCCTTCCTTTTTCCTCCCTTACTGAGCCCCCTTGTGGTAAATATCTGTAACTTGTCCCTTTGGGACAGTTTTTTAAGGGCCTACAACTTGTACACAGTATTTATTCCCTGTATGCATCATATTATATTGTTATATTTTAGCAATATCATTTAATAATTTGTTTTAAATTATAATTCAGTGGGAAAGAAAAGTGTGGTACAATTTTCCTTAAGACGTATTTACCTTTCAAATATACAAATATATATTTGGCATTTTGAAACATAAATGACATTTCTATTGTTGAAATATGTATATACATACATATACACAGATATGAATACATATATGCACACAATAATTATAATTTAATGTTAAATACCTATGAAATAAAAATATATTTGAAAAGTATTAGGGTCATAAATGGCTTAGCTAAAAGTAAATATAAATCGGGTATGTTTTAGGTAGAATTTAAACAGTAATTCAAGTTCCCTCAAAGTTGTATTCCTTGGGCTGTTATCAATGACTCCTAAGCTTAACAGATATCAGAAGCATCAAAGCCTTACTCATGGTTTATTTTTTAGAAAGGCCTGGGGAAGTCTACCTCTCAGCAAACATAAAGACTGAGAGCACCATCGCACAGAAGAAAAAACATATAAATTGATAAGCATATCATTTGCTAACAAGTGGACCTATGTCTTTCAGAATTTCATGGCTTCTTCCCCCTTTCTAGTTCTCCAACTGGGTTTCATTCCCAAGGAACCTTGTTTACAAATGCCAATACCTTTCAATCGATCGCCCATAGCTGAAGATTTTCTATTATTTTCTTAAAGTATTTCAAAATTCAAAGCAATAGTTTCTATGGAAAGAATTTTGATACTCATCTTGAGCTGGGATGATTTATAAATTTACTCACTATATTTTAATTAAGTTTAGATTTGGCAAGGCGCTAGACATATAAAGGCAAACAGACTCTCATGGAGCCTGCTATATAAGAATATAAATGTGATGGAACTTATTCCATGAGAAGGCAGAGGAAATATGAAATACAATAGAATAAAAAATGAAATAGTAAAGTGCATTGCATAGAGCAAATATAAATAGTGTTTTCTGGACTTTTATTTCAGTTGTGTGTATGTGGATGCATATGTATGTGTTATGAGTCTTAATAAAAATGTTTTATTGTAGTTCATGTTGAAAAATTTGACTATCACTGCAACAAACCCTGATTATATGAGAATCTTGCTCTAGATTATCGAAAAAGCAGAATAAATTTACTTAAACGCTAACATTAATAGTCAAGATTATAATGGCTCAAAGACATGCTGTAGCAGCTGACAATTCTTATTACACCCTTCAAGATTAATGAAAGTCTGTGGTTTCCCTTTGCATTTTAAATGGATCATTATTTGATACTGCATCTCTTTCCTGTTGGTGGCACTGTGCACATAGGAGTTAAGAAAAACTTATGGGAAAGACCAATTTTTTTTATAGCTATACATTTATCATTTGAATGATGCCTTCCTGCCTTCCTGAAAAATCCAGAACATCACTTTGCACCTTTAGAACCATACTATTCTAATCCTTTCTAAAATATGTCCCTATCGTATCCCTTAATTAACATTCACTGCAATTTGGAGATTCCTCTGAATTCAGCTGAAGTACTTTTTAAAATTACTGAATTCCGATTGTCTAATTTCTCAAGTTTTTGGTGAAAAATAGTCACTGGAATGTTAGGCTTCCACCCATGACCTTGTCTAATATAACAGTTAACAAAAATGATGATATGCAATCCTTAAAATCAATGAAGAAATGTAAACTTTGAGATTGATTTAGGTGCTCTTTTGATCACTTTATTGTTCTAACTTGGTCATGTATTTTAATAGCATGGAAATTCAACACTGAAATTATGTTTGGAAGCCAAATAACATTGAAATATGCTTTCTAGAATATCAATTAAGATCTGTGAGTAAAGATGCCCTCCAGTTAGATCAGACAGAAAAGGAGTTGCTCAGATAATGATGAAAAATTGAGATTCAAGCAAAATATGAACAAACACTTATATAAATAGAAGAGGTGATATTAGACACTACCAGAAAATGAAATGTCTACATTATTAATATTAATTATTTAAGATAATATTGTCTTATAGATGTCTTCTAATAAACTTTAAAGCAACACAGATGTATTAGTGTTTGTTTTATTGGTGTGACTTAAATATCTGATGTGAACAACATAGAAGAAGAAAGGCTTATATTTGGATTCATAGTTCCAGGGGCTTCAATCTATAGTCAGGGGGCTCCATTGCTTTGGGCCTGAAGTGAGGGAGAACATGATGGTGCAAAGGCATGGCAGAGGGAGGGAAAGAGAGAGAGAGAGAGAGAGAGAGAGAGAGAAAGAGAGAGAATGAGAGAGAGAGAGTCCACAAAGGCATGCCCCCAGTGACCTACTTCCTAAAACCATGACCCACCTACCTATGATTTCCACCACTTCCCAGTAAATCATTCGGCTATCACTAGACTAATCCACTGATGAGGTCAGATTTCTCATGATTCAGTCACTCCCCGATGAACATTGGCTTTCAACACATGGTTCTCTGGGGAACATTTCATTTCCAAACCCTAATAAAATACATCTAGCCGAAATGTCAATATTGTGTTAGCTACATGGACTGAGGATCACAGTAACGGAATAGAGGTAGCACCATATTCTTCACTCGCTCTGTGAATGTTGAAATTTAATACCTCTACAGCAAAATAATATTTTATGTTTACTCATTTTTGTTATCATCTCAATCCATATACAGACCATTTCTAAGTTATCTTTAACTTTTAACAAAGTCATTTGGCTCACAAAAAAGGAATATTTTTCAACAATCATATTGCTTTAAGTGAAAAGAAAAGGAGTTCCCATTTAAAATCTGCTCCTTTCAGCAAGGGAAATAAGCAGCAAAGATAAAATCTAAACCATGTGCCAAAAAAAATTACTATGATCTACCAAAACTGTTTTTTTGGAATTCTTCAACACATCACCTATTCATGTAAACAAATTGAAAATCATGAAAACATAAATATTCCAATTTAATTATGTGTTATTTCATTTTCTAGAAAGTGATTGCTATGCCGGGCGTGGTGGTGCACGCTTGTAATCCCAGTACTTTGAGAGGCGGAGACCGGAGGATCCGGGTTTGTGGCCAGCCTCAGCTCTCTCTCTCTCTCTCTCTCTCTCTCTCTCT
>PVJS01060869.1:0-10000 GCA_004027185.1 Glis glis | reverse complement strand
GAGGGCTGGGGTGAACATGGGGAGTAACTTCTAATGGGGTTTATAAAAATCTTCTAAAATTGATTGTGGTGATGTTTGTACAATTCTGTGGATATACTAAATACCATTGACACACACACTTTCGATGGGCAAATTTCATGGCATGTGATATCTTAATAAGGTTGTTTTTAAAAGAGTGGAGAGTGTTGATGGGTTGGGGACTACCCTAGATAGAGTTTCAGGAAAGAACTCTGTGAGGAAGTAATGTTTGAATTAAGACGTCAAGGAAGAGAAAAGCCAGGCAAAGAATGTTCCATGCAGAGGAAACAGCTAAAGTAAAAGTCCTAAAGCAGGAAGAGAACAAAAAACAATAAGGGCAAGTATTTACTGCAGCATCCCATTTCAGTGAACAACACCAGATCAGAAAAGTAGGCAGGGCTAGTCACAGGCCCCTGTAAACTCTAGGCAGTACTTTGGATTTTATTTGAAATGCTATAGGGAAAGTCACTGGAATGTTTTAAGCAAGGGAATGACAAAATCTCATGCGTGTCTTAAAGGTTGGCCTGGCTGCTATGTGGATAGTGAATTGTACTGGAACAAGAGTGGGAAGCACACAGACGTGGTGAGAGATGGAGGTGGCTGGACCTACCATCTCCCAGCCTCCCCTAGTGTTCACATCTTATATAACCATAGCACCATGATCAAAACCAGAATGTTAACATTGGTATAATACCGGTAAACTACAGATTTTATTCGAATTTCACCAGTTTTTTTTTCCCATGACTACCCTTTTTCTATTCTAAGAGCTATCCAAGATTCCACATTACATTTCTTACTTCTTAGTTTCCTACCCAGTCTTCCCTTGACTTTTGACTCCTAGATTTTGACCCTCCAGCTGGGTAGTATCATTTGATGTGATGGGAAAGATAAGAATGGAACAAAGGAATGGGGACAGGTCTTGGAGGGCAAATGAGGGAAATTAGGAGTCTTGTGGAATATTATTACTATGGTTTGAAAAAATTCATGTGTTGGAAACTTTATTTCAAATGCAACAATATTGGGGGGTGTGGCCTAAGGGGAGGTGTTTAGGTCATGAGGGCTCCACCCTTATGAGGGGATTAATGCCAATTATAGTAGGGCTTGAGGCTGTGAGTTCAATCTCTGGCTCTCTCTCACCCATGGAATGCCTTCTGCCACATTATGATACAGCAAGAAGGCCCTTACTAAAGTCAAGCAGGTGCTAGCACCACACACTGAGACTTCCCAGTCTCCAGAACCATGAGCCAAAAAAGTTTTGATTGCTTATTACCTAGTCTGTAGTATTCTGTTAGAGCAGCACAAAACGGACTAAGGCAATTATGTTTTATATCTCCATTATGTATACAAACATATATGTCAAGAAGGCATTTAAAGCAAAGGGTAATATATATGCACTTGTATATTCATGAAATGACTCTGGAAGGATTCCCAAAAGTTTGATATCAGTCTGGGGATGGGAACTGAATAGCTAAGTGTGTGACAGAATTACTTTCCACTGGTTACTTTGTTGGTGATTTTTTACTTCTGTACAATGTGCTTTTATTATCTAGCAAAATAATAATGATAATAATAATAATAAATCTAACTGCCTTACAGAAAAACCCTAGTTGGTGGCAGGTGCAGAGATGCTCTGGGAAGGGCAGCCTTTAGGGATCCCAGGGAGGAGGATTCCTATATTTAAATAAAATGTCCCTCCTCTTTCCTAAACTTAGAAGTCATTTGTGGTGAATTCTATGTGCGACTAGGTTAGTTTGACCTTGATCCACCCTCAAGTGGATTATAAAGACGAAAGGGGGTCATTGATAGGTAATGACGTCAGGGTGTGAGTATTTTCCTCCAATGTTCAAGTACTTCCGTGTGAGCAGCTCTGGGGCCTGATCTTGTCCTCATCTGCCACTAGCCAGTGGTGTGACCTTAGTCAAGGGCCCCAGCTCCTCTGGGCCTCCAGAGAAGTAACGAGCTCACAAATTCATTGTCTCATTCATTCTGCCCCAACCAGGGTGCCTGTGTGGAAGAGCCACCGCAGAGCAATAAAAACCAAAGGCTGGTCTTGGGGAATCAGAGAGCAAATCAAGGAAACCACAGTGGAGCAGGTGAAGCCTCCAGAGAATTACCATATCCTGTTTGCTGTGGGAGCCTCGCCAGGCTGTTCACCAGGTTCCAGTGAATCACCAAATCGCTCCCAGCACAGCTCGCTGCACAGATGGCACTGGGGGCCCAAGAGCCTCGCTGGGCAGTAAATCTCCTCTCCTGTATTAAGCTCAGTAAGCATATGCTTAATTAGGCAAGAGTGTGTTGGACTTTCACAGTACAGGTAATTGAAATCGGTGCCAGGGATTGCTGGTTTTCACCTAAAAGAGAGAGAGAGAGAGAGAGAGAAAGGAATATACACCTATGGGTAAGTGATGAAGTTCAGGAGACCCAGCTCTGTTCACCTTTGAATTTTTTATGGTACACTTCACTTTACAGAAAATAGTTTGAACTAAGATACCACCCCACAGTCTCTTCTGATCTTGTTTAATAAACAAACATATTCTTTTTTTTTTTTTTTTGAGGTACCAGGGATTGAACCCAGGGGCGTTCTACCTCCGCGCTACACCCCCAGCCCTATTTTTTATCCTTTATTTTGAAACTGGGTCTCACGAAGTTGTGGAGGGCCTCACTAAGTAGAGAGAGAGAGACAGGGAGAGAGGGAGAGAGAGAGAGAGAGAGAGAGAGAGCTGAGGCTGGCCCCAAACCCAGATCCTCTGGTCTCCGCCTCCCAAAGTACTGGGATTACAAGCGTGCGCCACCACGCCTGGCTTAAACAAACATATTCTTTAAAATATTTAGTTTTCATTTCAAAGGTAATGCATGCTCTTATAAAAAAGTAATTCAGTTTATATGCTTTTTATGAAAAATATAGAAATATATAATAGAAAAAATAAAACTCATGAGAGAAAGAGAGATATGTTACAAAACCCCATTTTGGATATCAGAAGCAAATTATTAACTTTTTGTTATAGTAAGAAGACTATCTGCTCCACCTGTTCCCTCATCCGATCCCATCTACTCCTCTCCTTCCCTTCACCCAACACAGATGGATTTCGCAGGCAAATTAAAGTGTGATTCACAGAACCATTAAGAAAAAAAAAGAACATGAATATACTTAGGAATATTACTCTAGTTACAACATTTTTTGTGTGGGGGGGTGGTACTGGGGATTGCACCCAGGGGTGCTCTAACCTCTGAGTTACACCGCAGCCCTATTTTATTTTTTATTTTGAAATTAGGTCTCATTAAGTTTCTGAGGTCTTCACTAAATTGCTGAGGTTGGCCTTGAACCTGCGATTCTCCTGTCTCAGCCTCCCAAGTACTGGGATAATAGGCATGTGCCACCATGCCTGGCTAGTTACATTTTTAATGCACAATTTTGGGGGTGCAACTAGTAAGATTAAGCAATTTTAAAGATATGTTTCTTGGCCAAGAATGGTGGCACACACCTGTAATCCCAGTACTTGGGAGACTGAGAGAGGAGGATCACAGGTTCAAGACCAGCCTCAGCAACTTAGGGAGACCCTGTTTCAAAATAACAAATAAAAAAGGGAGGCAGGGAGTATAGCTGGGCAGTAGAATGCCCTTGGGTTAATCCCCAGTACCAAAAAACCCCACAAATACATGTCTCATGTTTATATAAACATATAATATTTTCTTATTGCTTTATAATAGTTGTTTATAGTAAGCCTAGCTCCCTGCCTTATTTAATGCACATTTATTCTATGGAATGCTTTTTGGTTTTTTATATCATGTTTTAGGTAGATAGATAAATCTTTCTTACATTTCTATTTTTCATAATTTTATACTTAGAAAATCAATCCTGATACCATTTAACATATACTCACCAATATTTTCTTTCACATTTTGTTAATCACTAAAATTTTATGATTTTATTTTTCCCTTTAATATATTGGAAATTTATTTTAGGATCTAACTTGATTATTTCCACATTGCCAATTTTCCCATAATCATTTGATGAATATTCTAGAAACAATGTTTATATGGCTGTATCAGGTACAGATTAATTAGTTTGTGCTTTTTGTCCTTTAACTTTTCTAGAATGGCAAGCATATACAACCTCTCATATCCAAAGGAGTGGTTCCTTGTCTGAATAATCTTTTTAGAATGCTACGCGATTATTCTAAGGATACTACCATTGGTAGAAAGTCTTTGCTGATTTTCTTTGGAAATTGTTTTTGGAAGCAACTTTTGAACTACATAGAGAACCAGTCTTAAAACTTAATATTTTTTTGGACCCAAAATTACATCCTGCAGTTTGATGATACCTACTTTACCAGGTAATGTGGTTCAAAGACTCCTTCCTGTTTCCAAAGAGGAAATACACTTTTGAAGCACACTGAAGATGGAGAGTAGGCTGGGCCTCTGTTATGTTGTGTTTGTGTAAAACCCACTCTTACGATTTTATAATTGCATTTGATCAGGTGTGTGTGTGATTTGATCAGGTGTGTGTGTGTGTGTGTATGTGTGTGTGTGTGCACAGTGTCTAATGACACTGGCCTCTAAACAGTGGGCCAAATGTATTCCTGCCCTCTGCCCCCAGGTAGACACTCATTGGCTCCTGATGCTCTGAGAGGAGGATTCACCAATAGGGACATCTGGTGGTGCTTGGAACAGGATGAACTCTGTATGTCAGTAGTCAAGCCCATAGTTCCACTTAGTTTTTTTCTAACAACAGCATTAACTAAAGAAAAAAATGCCAAAATTGATATCCCTCTGGATTTTATACATTTCCCAATTCTCTAATTGCTATAGCTACTGCCAACAAAGCACACTGAAAGAATGCCCCATGGGGAGAGGTCTCAGAACACACCCCAGGAGAGGATTGCAAATTTCAGTGATTACAAACAATTAAAGTGGGCAGCCAACATGTAATTTTCTTTTTAGGCATGGACTTAGAATAAGAAACGACTACTGGGTTGGAATAGATAGGAACAGAGCTCTTTCCCTTTGTGTAAAAAATCATACTTGATCAAGTTGAGATTTAAAACTAGTGTGCCCTCCCCTAGTTGCTTTTAAAATTGAGGGATATAGAAATTAGAGAAATTAAATTCACATCTGCATTAGTTGCAAATAATGAAAAATTTGATTTGATCTTGCATAAGCAAAAAAGAGGAGTGTTTTGTCTTGTGGGCAAAAAAGAAAGAGTTGAACATCCAAACAATGAGAGAGTCAGAGATGTAGTGACTCTCCAGGACAATTGGGATTATGACCCTAAATATGACGAAACCATCTTCCTCTGTTCTGTATTTTGGCTTCTTTCCATACATTGACTTAATTCTCCTTCACTGCACACCAGCCTTTGCCACGTGTCAGAGTGGATGTCTGTCCTAAGCTCCTGAATTTTATGTTTCTGGACTGAAGAGACGCTGTTTCTAATCCAAACTTCAAAAATTCTGCTGTTGGAGTTTCTGCACAAATTCCAGGGAGCCCTTTGTACCATAGACAATGTATATTCCAATTCCCCTTAAGATGGGTATACAGGATATTGAGGAAGGGCCACTTTTTCCAATTTGCGCAAAAGTGCCACACAGACTTGTGGTGGCCCTGGCAGGGCATTCTGTTGACATAGGTTGGGTTACGGGCCCATTTCTAGGCCAATCACCTCTAGTCATAGGTTAGAGTTGATCTAAGAATATGGGAGTTCCTATGGGATACTTATAGTGAAATAGGAGCAATTTGTAGAGAAGGGAAGAGCTGAGAATACAAAATAGTACTTGTCCATTCTTCCATACTAGCTATTTGTATATTTTCTTTTTCCATTGAAAAAGTGTCTTGCTTTTGCTCTTTTTCTTTGCTAAATTTAAACTGTAATGGGACAAAGACTTTGGCTCCATGTGTTCCCAGAGCCAGGACAAATACAAATCGTGTTTGTATTTTTAACAAATAGTTAAAAGAATACATCAGCCCGGCATGGTGGTACTAGAATCCTAGTACTTGGGAGGCTAAGACAGGAGGATTACAGGTTCACAGCCAGCCTCAGCAACTTAGGCCTTCTGCAACTTAGTGAGACCCTGTTTCAAAATGAAAAATAAAATAGGGTTGGGGGTGTAGCTCAGACAGGGGTGTAAAATGCCCCAGTACCATAAAAAATTTAAAAAGAATACATTGATTCATTTATTAGGTGGTTAGTCTGAGTATGGAATAGCTTTGCTGAATTTATTGACCTATTCTCCTTGACTTCTATGCTATCCATGCAAGATTCTTTGGCCAAATAGTTTATTTTGGAAAGACACCTAGTTTAATAGATTTGGGCAGGCCATTAAATTCTAGTATTAGCTGCATCACTAATGAAACAGCTACCTAAGGATGAATACTTCAGCTCTATATTTCTGTCCACTCTTCTGAAATATGGAGGAATCATATGTACCCAGACCTATCTCAGAAGGTGTTGTGAAACCCAAAGATCAAAATTAATAAATATGTTGGTAACATAGGAAACAAAATCATTTGTATTAGAAAATCAGGGCTAATAATCTTCAGGCATTGTTCAGTGACATGACGCCCATCATCAGAAAGCAACAGGTGCTTGCTATTGATTTTTCAATCCAAATAGGACTCCTAATTATAGACTTTTATGCTTCCATCAGTTGGCTCTTGTCAGAGAACTGTGATGTGGCCATTGTTATGGGTGAATTAAAAAGCAGGAATGGTTGAATATGATAATCCTACATCACATCAAAGATGTGAGCCTAACTGGAGACTAAATACTTTTCTAGTACCAAATCATTATTGTTCCTGCTGTCATTGTGGACTTGGGTACATGGAGATACATTTTTTCAATCAAATTCTTTGGTCTTTTCTTTATCCTTATTTATCTGCACTCTGCAAGATTTCCACTATTTTATTTTTATTCATATTATTAATACTATAGTTATCACTCAGTTGGTAATATTAGTAACCACTTACTGAGCATTTTTAATGTATCCCACATTTTGTTTAATGTAATATCTCAAATTATTTCTTACAGCAACCCTATTTGATAAGCACTATTATTATCTCAGTTTAACAAGGTAGGAATAAAGGCAGAAACAGAAAATGAGAGAGCTGGAATTGAAAAGCATGTATTCCTAACTACAGAGCAGGTGCTTCCCTGGCTATGTGATGGAGCAATCTCTGGTAAATTGTTGCTGGATCAGGTCATCATTTTACCACTCTGAAGGCAGGTTCTATATCATTGTCTTTGTTATTTTTTTTTACAACTATCATGTTTTGCAGATAGCAGGCTTATGATACATGCCAGGTACTCTGCCAAGTTCTTTATAGGCATTAACTGATCCTCATAGCAAAACCCAGAGATATAGGACTTTGAAATGATTGCTGAAAATGATCCAGTCAAGTTACGGAGCTTCTCTCTCTCTACTAAGTCCTTGCCCTACAGTGGGCACTTCTGAGAACCTGCCCTTGAATTCAGAATTTGTGAGTTCTTGGCTTGCTTCTTAAAGATGACCTCCTGTCCCAAATCCCAAGCTTGTGAATTTGTACTCCAGTCTTTTCCTGAAGATCTTGTTTACTTTGCAACCAACAGAATTTTCTAAATAATCTGCTCAGTCATATTTCTTAGTACTGTTACTCAAATCTTCTGTATTCCTTCGAATTTTTTATCTGCTTATTCTAGTAGTTTCTAAAAGAGGCAGGTTAATTTTTCATATTGTGATTATAGATCTATTGATTTCTCCTTAAAAATGTATTTGTTTTAAAGGGTACATAATTAGGTGAACAAAAGTTCATGATTATTTTATATTCTAGTTAGAGTGTCACTTTTATTATTACATGGTATAACCCTTTATATTTAGTTGGGCTTTATACCTTAATTTTTATTTTGTTTGATATCCCCACTTTTTTTGGATAGTATTTGCATGGCATTTCCCCCATCCTTTATTAATTTTTCTATATGGTTTTCTTTAGGTGTATCTTATAAGCAATATATACATGGATTTTAAAATATCTTCTAGTAATCTCTGTCTCTTTTTTTTTTTTTTTTTTTTGCGGTACCGGGGATTGAACGCAGGGGCGTTCTACCTCTGCACTACACCCCCACTAGGTAGAGAGAGAGAGAGAGAGATCACGAGCGTGCACCGCGCGTACACGCTGAGGCTGGCTGTGAATCTGGATCCTCCAGTCTCCGCTCCAAAGTACTGGGATTACAAGTGTGCGCCACCATGCCCGGCTAATCTCTGTCTCTTAATATATGAACTTAATCCTTTTCTATATCATAAATTTTTTATTTTTAAAAATTTATTCCTACCATCTTATTTTGTGTTTTCTTTTTCCCATAGCTTTGCTTCTTTGTCTCTACTCCAGACTTCTGTGACTAGATGAAGTATTCTGTAGACACCATTTTATTTATTTTATTTTATTTATTTTTTGCAGTACCAGGGATTGAACCCAGGGCATTCTACCTGCAAGCTACACCCCCAGCCTATTTTCTTTTATTTATTTATTTTTTTTGTGGTACCGGAGATTGAACCCAGGGGTGTTCTACCTCCGCGCTACACCCCCGGCCCTATTTTTTAGACTTTATTTTGAAACTGGGTCTCACGAAGTTGCGGAGGGCCTCACTAAGTAGCTGAGGCTGGCCACGAACCTGTGTAGACACCATTTTAAAATCCCTTCTTTGGGAAACTATAGATATTGTTTAAAGCAGTTACTCTGAATGTTTAATTTTTACATATTTAATCTTCAGTTTTATTAATTTAATATTCCACATTTCAATCCTTCTTTTCAAATGATAAGAACACACTTTGCCTATTACACACTGAAACCCCAATCTTCTTGTTATTGTTTAGAATATTAATTTATCCTCCCTTTCATAAGGGTAAACATATATCATCAGTCATTTTGATTTTTGTTACAGACAGTATTAATTCAATTTATGGAAACATAGTTTCCTGTGCTCAACATTTATTTTGTACTCCATGCCTTTGCTTCCCTTTCTTTCATTTTCTTCTGCTTTCCTTTCTTACTTCTTAAATTAAAGGTTTAAATATTCTCTTTTAGTAAGAGTTTATGAGTGGTAAACTCTCTCGGGTTATTTGTGTGTGTCTTTGTTTTTTCCATCTTTTTTTTTTTTGCGGTACCAGGGATTGAACCCAGGGGCATTTTACCTCTGAGCTACACCCCCGGCCCTATTTTTTATACTTTATTCTGAAACCGGGTCTCACAAAGTTGCGGAGGGCCTCACTAAGTAGCTAAGGCTGGCCGAGAACCCGGATCCTCCGGTCTCTGCCTCCCAAGTACTGGGATTGCAAGCGTGTGCCACCACACCCATCCTTTTCCATCTTTTGAATGACAGTATAGGTAAATATAAACTTCTAGTTTGCCAAATATACTTTCTTGAATTTTGAAGATATTGTTTCATTGCCTTTTAGCCAATATTGTTGCCAATAAGAAGCCTATTAGTCTAATTGTCATTCATTTAGGTGATCGATCTTTTTCTCTAGTAATTCTTAAAGATTTTTCATTTATTTTTATCTTCTGCAGTTTTATCATGAAGTACCTAAGTGTGGATTTAGTTTTATTTTTCCAAATTTGTAGTTGAAATACACTTTGAAAACAAGGACTTATATTATTGCTTAATTCTGGCAAATTTGCAGCTACCAGCTCTTTAATTATTATTTCTCCTACATTATTTATTATAATTTCCTTTTGGAACTCTTTTCTTTTCCTCCTCCTCCTCCTCCTTCCTCTTCTTCTTCTTCTACTTCTTTCTCTCTCTCTCTCTCTCTCTTTGTGTCTTTGTGTGTGTGTGTGTGTGTGTGTGTGTGTGTGTGTGTGTGGTATTAGGGATTGAACCCGGAGTTTGAGCTATACCCGCAGCCTATTTTATTTTTTATTTTGAAACAAGGTCTTGCTAAGTTGCTGAGGGCCTAGCTAAATTGCTGAGGCTGGTCTTGAACCTGCAATCCTCCTGTCTCAGCCTCCCAAG
>PVJS01060868.1:0-11133 GCA_004027185.1 Glis glis | reverse complement strand
TGTGTGTGTGTGTGTGTGTTACTGGGGCTCGAACCCAGGGGCATTCTAGCTCTGAGCTATACTCCCTAGCCCTAGTTTATTTTTTATTTTGAAACAGGGTCTCACTACATTGCTGAGGGACTCTCTAAGTTGTTGGGGCTGGCCTTGAACCTGCAATTCTCCTGTCTCAGCCTCCCAAGTACTGGGATTACAGGCGTGTGCCACCACACCCAGTTCTCCAGGACTGACTCGATCACTGACCTCCAGCTTGTGCTTTCTCAAGGACTGGTCACCTTTGAATGTCTTCTTGGCCACCTCTAAGGCTTTCAGCACCTGCTGTTCTAGTCTCTGCTCATCCTGCTCCACCCAACCAAAGAGGTTTATGCTCCCCACTCCCCAGGCTGGAACGAGGAATCTAGAGATATTAAATCTTAAAGAAATGAATGTTACATCCCACGCCTTCTCTAGGGCTACAGTCACGACCACACAAGATGGCAGTGTCAAAGGAATGCTAGGGAGAAGAGATGCAAACCAGTCAGGGTGTCCCACAGGGAGACAGCCCTGCAGGAGCAGACTGTAGACGGGTCGAGGGCATTCCAGAGAGGAGAAACACATCCATCCATCCATCCATCCACCCATCCCTTTATTTATTTATTTATTTATTTATTTATTTATTGGTGGTACTGGGGATTGAACCCAGGGGCATTCTACCTCCGAGCTACACCCACAGCCCTATTTTTTATTCTTTATTTTGAAACAGGGTCTCGCTAAGTTGCGGAGAGCCTAAGTAGCCGAGGCTGGCCGAGAACCCGGATCCTCCAGTCTCAGCAGCCCATCCATTCATTTAACAATGACATTTTCACAATTAAGGTAGAAAGCACTTTAGGGAACACTGAGATAAACACCCCAAGGAGCTTACAGGAGATAGTATGCTCACAATAGCAACAGAGCTTAGATGGTTGTGGAAGGTGGGAAGAACCACTGTGGCAGCCCCTACCTTCTTTGGTGTTGTATAAGAGAGCCAAAGACAGTGCAGGTTCACTGGCCCCTAAGTTGCTTATTTTTTTCACAAAAGGCTGAAACCAGTTAGCTTAAAACTGGGCTGGTGTCAAATTAAAAAAAAATTTTTTTTTCTTTGCGGTACTGGGGATGGAGCCCAGGGGCATTCTACCTCCAAGCTACACCCCCAGCCCTATTTTTTATTCTTTATTTTGAAACAGGGTCTCACTAAGTTGTGGAGGGTCTCACTAAGTAGCTGAGGCTGGCCACGAATCTGCAATCCGCCTGTCTCAGTCTCCCAAGTACTGGGATTACAAGTGTGCGCCACCACGCTTGGCTTAAACTCAAATTTTTATATGATGTCCCCCCTGTTTTTTGTACTTGAGATTGAACCCAGGGACTTTCTACCTCCAAGCTATACTTCCAGGCCTTTTTAATTTTTTTTTTTTTTGAACCCAGGAGCATTCTACCTCCAAGCTACATCCCCAGTCCTATTTTATTCTTTATTTTGAAACAGGGTCTCACTAAGTTGCTGAGGGCCTTACAAGTTGCTGAGGCTGGCCATGAACCTGCGATCCCCTTGTCTCTGCCTCCCAAGTACTGGGATTACAAGTGTGCACCACTACACCCGGCTTTTAATTTTTTTTTTTTTAAATTTTGAAACAGGGTCATGTTAGGTTGCTGAGAATCTCACTACGTTGCTGAGGCTGGTCTTGAACCTGTGATCCTCCTGTCTCAGCCTCCCAAGTACTGGGATTAAAGGCATGTGCCACTGCGCCTGACCATTTATTTTTAAAATAGCCTAAACAAGTAGATTGTAAGTCATTTAGATCCTGTCTATTTTGCATACCCCACAAAACTACAACCTGTATCCTCTGGCCAGTGAAAAGATACAGCCTTTGTGGTTACAAGACCCCGCGCAGTGACTGCGTTTGGAGTGATCTGATTCAGAGATGCCCGGTCATGTTGCTGAGCAACAGGCAGCACCTACACATCACCTAGACGTGACCTTGACACATGGAAGCCCCTCATAGGCCCCCTCTTCTGGGAATTCCTTTGCCCTCCTCCTCCTTAGCCCTCCACAGACGCCTGTCTGGTGGGACTGTCTCACCTGCAAGCCTGCAAATCAGCCAAAGTGTTCCCTGACAAAGCTTCTGGGTACATCTGCCTCTTCAAGACGATATCTTTCTTCAG
Source organism: Glis glis (assembly GCA_004027185.1). NCBI lineage: Eukaryota > Metazoa > Chordata > Mammalia > Rodentia > Gliridae > Glis > Glis glis. Next base: position 8,961 of record PVJS01060868.1, on the reverse strand, counting down.
CCATCCCCCAACCCCTAGATCTCCCTAGACAAGGCTGCCATGTTTATTTATTTTATTTATTTATTTATTTTTCTGCGGTACCGGGGATTGAACGCAGGGGTGTTCTACCTCCGCGCTACGCCCCCGGCCCTATTTTTTTATACTTTATTTTGAAACTGGGTCTCACGAAGTTGCGGAGGGCCTCGCTAAGGAGAGAGAGAGAGAGAGAGAGAGAGAGAGAGAGAGAGAGAGAGACAGGGAGGGAGAGAGAGAGAGAGAGAGCTGAGGCTGGCTGCGAACCCGGATCCTCCGGTCTCCGCCTCCCAAAGTACTGGGATTACAAGCGTGCGCCACCACGCCCGGCGGCTGCCATGTTTATAATCATGTGACTCTGTTCTCCTGGCGAGAGGCTGATTGGAGGAGGAGTGCACACCTGACTCAAGCCAGGCCAGTAAGACCATCTTTCTTGGGAATATAGAATTTAGAGAATGGAAAATCGTAAGTTAGACACCCAAGTATCCTTCTATGTCCTTCCTCCTCCCTCCCCACCCTTGCCAAGAAATCTTAGTTTCTTTGAAGGGGTCTCTGTTACTTGCAGTGACACCATATCAACTAATTTAAATGCAGAAACAAAAGGACTCGGCATAGAATTTCAGCTGAGTGATGAATTTCAGCCTCTGGTGATCAGCAAAGACTTCAAGTGAGAAGGGAATTAGGAGTGGGAATTGGGCCCCAAAGTGTGAGTTCTTCACCAGCTCACATCTGCAGGGGTGTGAATGAGCCTAGTGCACCTGCTTAAAGGGAGGAAGGGAGGCCGGGTTGGAGGAAAGGGTCAAGCTGGAGAGGTGGGGAGCACTGAGGTCAGATGGAAGGCTGAGGCTGGCTGTGGATGCCTGCAGTGCTGAGGCTACAAGCCAGGGATGCACTGCAGCATGCCTGTAATCCCAGTATTTGGGAGACCGAGACAGGAGGACTGCAGGTTTGAGGCCAGCCTCAGCAACTTAGTGAGACCCTCAGCAACTTAGTGAGAGCCTGCTTCAAAATAAAAAAAAGGGCTAGGGTGTAGCTTGGAGGTAGGGTGATCCTGGGTTCAATCACCAGTACACACACAATTCCTAAATGGAAATGGACAGAAGGATATTATCTTAAGGACAAAACAAGACTTATCTGTAAAACAGAGAGAAAGAAATAATGAAAAATACTAGAATCTTGGGGACTTATGATATTGTCCATCCATCCATTCATCCATCTGCACATAGCAATTAAAGTCTAAGACGAGAGGAGTGGAGAGGAGAGGAGAGGAGAGAAGAGAAGAGAGGAGAGAGAGGAAAAGAATGAGGCTCTAAGATTATTTGAAGAAATAATGGCCACACAATCATCAAGAATTCAAACAACAATAAATGCTGGAGAGGATGTGGGGAAACAGGAACTCTTATACATTGTTGGTGGGATTGCAAATTAATGCAGCTGCGATGGAGACCATTGTGGAGATTCCTCAGAAAACTGGGAATGGATCCACCATATGATCCAGCTATACCACTCCTGAGTATCTTTCCAAAGGGGCCGAAATCAGAATATTATAGTAATACATACATATCCACGTTCATAGCAGCACAAATCACAGTAGCCAAATTATGGAACCAACCTAGGTGTCCATCACCAGATGAAAAAATTATGGGATTACAAAATTATGGGAAATACACACAATAGAATTCTACTCAGCAATAAAGAAGAACAAAATTATGGCATTTGCAGAAAAATGGATAGACCTGGGGAGCATTATGTTAGGTGAAATTAGCCAATCACGGAAAGTGAAGGGTCATATGCTTTCTCTCAAATGCGAAAGCTAGCGAGTAATCGGGATACCAGAGGGACTTCAGATAATGGAGGAGAAACTTCAGTGGAGTGAGGGAGAGGGAGGATCAATGAAGGAATTACTTCCACTGACATTTTGTACATATGCAAGAATACCAATGTCAATCTCAATATCATGTATGGAGAAGGGGGGAGTGGGGAGGGAGCTGGGGGAAAACCCACCAACTGCTGTGCACATGTATGTCACTATCACTATGAATGACATTATGATGTGAGACTATAAGAATATAATGTACCAATAAAAGTATAAAAAAAGAAATAATAGCCACAAATTCCAAATTCAGTTAAAGACATACGTTTTCATGTGTAAGAAACTCAGTAAACACATAAGTCACATACAAAGAAAACCACACTTACTCACATCATAATCAGACTTCTGAAAAAGAGTAAAACAAGGTGAATGCACTCAGAGGGGCAGAAAAGACATTATGTATAAAAGACCAAAGGCAAAGATGACAGCAGATTTCCCATCAGAAGCAATGCAAATTAGAAGGCAATATTTTTAAATATTTTAAGTATTTTTTACTGAACAATATTTTACTGAGCAATATTTTTAAAGTGCTGAAAGGAAAAGAACTCGATAAAATTAGAATTTTATACCCATTTAAAATAGCTTTCAAAAACAAAGAGAAATAAAGACTTTTCGATATACAAACATTGAAAGAATTCATTACCAGCAGATTTGCATGAAAAACATTAAAAGAAGCCCTTCAGGCAGAGAGAAAGCACCAGACAGAAATCTGGAAATATTCAAAAGGACAAAAAACATCAAAATGATAACTGCTATAGTTTGTATCTTAAGTGTCCCCAAAGGCTCATGTGTTGGAAGCTTGGTCCCCTGGGAGGTGCTGTTAGGAGGTGGTGAAACCCTGAATAGGTGGGACCTGACCTTTAATGGGTTGTTAGCTCAGTGGGGATGTGCCCCAAAGAGGATTATGGGACCATGGCCTCTTCCTATTTATCTATTTGGCTTCCTGACCATGAGTTGAATGGTTTTGCTCTGTCACATGCTGCTGTCATGAAGTGCCACCTTGCCACAGGCCCAAACCAATGGGGCCAATAAATCACAGACCAAAACCTTCAAAACTGTGAGCCAAATAAACCTTTTCTCTTTGCAAGTTAATTATCTCAGGTATTTTATTACAGTAATGGAAGGCTGACTAACACAATAACTATGTAGGTTAATGTAAAAGACCTTTTTTCTTTTTAAGTTTCTTTAAAAGACAATTGACTGTTTAAGATAAAACTATTAACAGTAAATTGTGGGGTTAATAAGGAGCATGGAAATAAAACACATGACAATAATAGCACAAAGGCCAGGAGGAAAGAAATAGTAAGGTATTCTTTTAAGAGTCTTACACTACACCTTAACTAGTATGCTATCACTAGAAGGTAGACAGTGATAATTTAAAACTGTTTACTACAAATGATAAAGCAACTACTAAAATAATATTTATTATTTTCATGTTTATTAAAATAGAAATAAAATAAATACAGTCAATAAGTGAAAAGGGGGATGAAAGATTAGTCAATCCAAAAGGAGGCAGAAAATAGAAGGTGGCAAAAAGAATAAACCAAGTAGATATAAAACAAATAACAAAGTGGTCACTTTGTTACTATCACTATGAACCTAATCAAATCAATAATCACATTATATGTAAGTAATCTAAATATTAAAAGACAGATTGCCCGATGGGACAAAAAAACATATGAAAACCATATGTTGCTTACAAGAAATCCATCTAAAATACAACGCTACGGCTAGCTTAAAAGTTAAAGGATAAAAGATGATATACCATACCAACATTAATCAAAAGAAAAGTAGAATGCCTTCATTAAAATTGAGGTAGATTTCATATAAAAGGAACACTATCATAGTAAGCTCTATGATAGAACACTATCATAGTAAACATAGAATACTTTATCATAATAAAGGGGAGTAATCTTATAATGATAGAGGGCTTGAATAATCAGAAGAATACAACAACCCCAAATATTTAGCCACCTAATGGCAGAGCTTCAAAATACATGAAGAAAAGTACTAGAATTGCAGGGGAAAGTATAGACAAGTCCATAATTACAGTCTAAGATTTCAGCCACTGCCTCTTATAATTGCGAGAAAAAGTAGACAAAAAACCCAGCAAGGATATAGAAGACCTAAACAACACCAAAACTCAATTGATCTCATGCTCCAAACACTACACTCAACAACAAAAGACTAAACATTAAAGCACACATGGAACATTTACCAAGGTGGACCACATTCTGGGCCAGAAACCTGAATCAACAAACATGAAAGGATTTAAATTATACAACATATGTTCTTTGACCACAGTGAAATTAAATTAGAAATAAATAGCAGAATGATACTTAGAAAATTCCCAAATATTTAAAAACAAAATACAGTAGTCTCTCCTTATCTACAGAGAAAATGTTCCAAGACCCCCCCAGTGGATGCCTGAAGCAATAGATAGTACTACACACTATTTTTATACATACATATCTATAATAAAGTTTAATTTTTAAATTAGGCTCAGTATGAAATTAACAATAACTAATGATAAAATAGAAAAATAACAACAATATATTATCATAAAGTAATGTGAATCTGGTCTCTCTTCTCCTTTCTCTCTCTTTTTCTCTCAGTGTCTTCTAGTACTATAGATCTTAGCAACCTCAGCATATAATTTTTTTTCTTTCTACATTAACTTGAGAACTTTCACCTTTTCACTTAATGGAAGCATTTTACAGCTAGCATATTTGAATTGCTAGCATTACTGCTTTTATGTCTTAGGGCCATTCTCAAATAAAATAAGGGTTACTTGCATACAAGCAGTGCAATACTGCAGAAGTCGATCTGATTACTGGGACACCTACTAAATGACTAATGGTGGGTAGCATATGCGGTGTAAAATTGTGGGACAAAGAAATGATTCACATCCCAGGTGAAACAGAGCAGGATGGCACAAGATTTCACCATGCTACTTGAAACAGCATGCAATTTATAACTTATAAATTGTTTATTTCTGAATGTTTTTCCCTGAGATCAGAAAAACAAATCTCATACATCCATTTACATACTGATTGAAGGTTCTAGCCATGCAATCATATGAAAAGAAAGAAGAAAGAAAGAAAGAAAGAGAAAAAAAGGTAATCAAATTGGAAAGGAAGAAGTAAAACTACTAAAGATTATTTCATTCTCTGAAGAAAATCTCAAAACATTGACAGAAAAAAATTTTTTTTAAGTAATAAGTTGCCAGGCATGTTGGCGCACACTTGTAATCCCAGGACTTGGGAGGCTGAGACAGGAGGATCGCAGGTTTGCGGCCAACCTCAGCAACTTAGTGAGCCCTCCGCAACTTAGTGAGAACCTGTTTCAAAATAAAAAATAAAATAGGACTGGGTGCGTAGCTTGGAGGTAGAATGCCCCTGGGTTCAATCCCCAGTACCACAAAGGAAAAAAACAAAAAACCTAAAAACTAATAAGCAAGCTCAGCAAGACTGCAAGATAAACATCAATACATAAACTGTGGTTGTATTTCTATATCTTGGCAAATTATCAGGAATAGAAATAAAAAATACAACTTGTAATAACATTAAAAGTTGAAACACTGAGGGATAAATCTGACAAAAGATTTGCAAGACATGTATGATAAAAATAGCAAAATATTAATGAGAGAAATTAAAGATCCAAATAAGCAGACAGATATACCATGTTCATGGATTGAAATTTCAATATCATTGAGATGTTAATTTCCCTCAAATTAATCTAAAGATTCAAAGTAATCCCAATCAAAATTCCATTATGCTTTTTTTTTTGCTAGCAGTTGACAAGCTAATAATTCATATATTAGCATAAAGGATCCAGAATAGCCCAAATGACATTCAAAATAACAAAGTTGGAGGACTATATACTATGTGACTCTAAAACTTATAAACACTACAGCAATCAAGACAGTGTGGTATTGGCAACAAGATAGATAACCAGATCAATGGAGCAGAATAGAAGGTCTAGATATAGACTCACATATATGTGGTCAATTAATGTTAAACAAAGGTACAGTAATTTAGTGGAAAAGTGGTGTTTTTCAACAAATGGTTCTGTAACAATTTGAAACCAATATGTAAAATAACCACAATGAACTTTAATACCTTGTACAAATTAATATGAAAATCAATTCAAAGTAAACCAGAGATCTAAACGTAAAACTATAAGACCATTAAAGAAAAGCATAGGAAAAAGACTTTGAGAACTTATCTTAGGCAAATAACTCTTAGATATAACACTAAATGTACATTGCATAAAAGAAAAAATAGATAAATCAGACTTCAAAATTAAGAACATCTGCTCTTTGAAAGATACTGTTAAAAGAATGAAAAGACAAGTCACAGATTGGAATAAAGTATTTGCATATCCTATGTTTGACAAAGAACTTACACATAAAATATATAAAAAGCTTTCAAAACTCAAAAATGAATAAATAACCACGCCAACAATACAATGATCAAAACACTTGGACACTTCACTAAAGATTAAACATTAATGGCAAATAAGAACATAAAAAGATGCTAAAGCCGGGCATGGTGGTGCACGCTTGTAATCCCAGTACTTGGGAGGCTGAGACCTAAGGATCCGGGTTCGCGGCCAGCTTCAGCTACTTAGTGAGGCCCTCTGCAACTTAGTGAGACCCGGTTTCAAAAAATAAAGAATAAAAAAAAATAGGTCTGGGGTGTAGCTCGGAGGTAGAATGCCCCTGGGTTCAATCCCCAGTACCACAAACAAACAAACAAATAAATAAATATATAAAAATAAAAAGATGCTGAAGCCGGGCATGGTGGTGCACACCTGTAATCCTAGTACTTGGGAGGCTATTATAGGAGGATTGCAGGTTCCAGGACAGTCTCAGCAACATAGCAAGACCCTGTTTCAAAATAAAAAATAAAACAGGGCTGGGTGTATAGCTCAGAGGTGGAATGCCCCTGGGTTCAATCCCCAGTAACACACTAACACACACACACACACACACACACACACACACACACACACACAAGATGTTGAACATTACTCATCCATTAATCATAGGAAATGTCAATTAAATCCCCAATGAGATACTACCACCACACACCCCGATTACAATGGTTAAACTTTAAAGATCGGTCGTACCAAGTTTGGGCAAGGATGTGAAGCAACTGGAGCTTTCATACACTGCTGGCGGGCATGTAAAATGGGAAAAATTCTTTGGGAAACATTTTGGCAGTTTCTAAAATAGTTAATCATATGCCTCCTATATGGCTCAGCAATTTCAATCTTATATATTTCCCCAAGAGAAACGGAAGCATATGTCCAGGCAGAAATTTGTCCACAAATGTTCACAGCAGCTGTATCTGCAACATCCGTAAGCTTGAAACAATTCAAGTGTTCATCAAAATGTGAATGGACAAACTGTGATATGTCCATGCAGCGGAATACCACTCAGCAATAAAGAGGAGTGTGTGTCTTAATGCATGCTAAAATATAGATGAATCTTAAAATAATCCTGCTGAATGAAAAAAAAAGCTATTCACACCCACTCAGAAAAGTACATACAATGTGATTCTATTTATATAAAGCTCTAGACACTGCAAAGTAATCTACAGTGACAGAGGCAGATTAGAGGTCACTGGCCTACTTGTTGGAGGACGGAAAGGAATGAAAGTCGTGATTACAAACAGGAAAGACGAAGCTTCTGCAGCGTGAAAAAGGAAAATTCCTTAGAACAATTAAATTTAGTAGAGTTTATTTGAGCAAAGCAAAATAAAACACAATGGGTGAGTCAGGCAGCTCTCAGAATCAGAGCAGGATCTAAAAACAGCCAACGACGTAATCAAACAGCACCTATTGAAAAACAGAAGCGAGCCAGCCGTGGTGGGACACGCCTGTCATCCCAGGACTTGGGAGGCTTAAATAGGAGAATGGCAGGTTCCAGGCCTATGCACGGTAACTTAGCAAGACCCTGTTTCAAAATAAAAAAATAAAATAAGATAGAGCTGGGGATATAACGCAGAGGTAGAATACCCCTGGGTTCAATCCTCAGTACCACAAAAGAAAAAAAAAAATAAATCAGAGCGAGGCAGAGAAAACAACTTATTGGCTATAGTTTAATCAACCAATTGGTTATAGCTTAGTTAATTGGCTACAGGGCTTCCTGCAACTAGCCAGGGCTTAGTTACTGTGATTAAATTCCATATGGTTTGTTCCGTTGGGCCCAATGTAAGTGTCTAGTCCACACCAGTAGCTTTTTACAAAATTTTGTTTATAGTTAATATACTTTTATTGGTGCATTGTAATTATATATCATATTGAGGTTTAGTGTGATAGAAACATACAAGCATACAGGAACCGGTGTGTTCCCCCTCCCATCCCACCTCGCTGCCTCCCCCTCCCCATTCATAGTATTGAAATTGGTATTGATAGCTTCACATATGTACATAGGATTGGGGGGAGACTGTTCCCTTCGTCAAGTCTCCCCCCCACCAAAATTCTATTTCACGCAGCTGAGGGAGATCTTCATTATTTGGATTGTCGTAATGGATTCATAGGTGTCTGACTATGTTAAAGCCAAACTACGCACTCTGAATGTTTGCAGTGTATTCTGTATCGATTATACCTCAATAGAGGTATTCTTTGAAAAAATTAATTGATATCTTAAGACAAGCTTCTTAAACTTTCCACCAAAGTATCCCTGCAGAATAGAAGAAATAAGACCCTAGAGGGTCTGGGGATAGAACCCATAAGCTGCCAGCCACAAACCCCACATTTCTTTAGGTCACGTGCTGTTTCCTAGAAATCATGCACAGGTTGCTTCCTAGTCCATAAATGATCTCTTATTTAATTGCATAATCATGTTTCATATTAACTACCAGTTAAGCTGTATAACACTTTCTCTTCACAAATCTTTAGATTAAATAGATATTATAAGAGATCCTTTTTTTGTGTGTGTGGTACTGGGGATCAAACCCAGGGGCATTCTACCTCCGAGCTACACCCCAGCCCTATTTTTTATTCTTTATTTTGAAACAGGGTCTCACTAAGTTGCAGAGGGCCTCACTAAGTAGCTGAGGCTGGCC
>PVJS01060867.1:0-11137 GCA_004027185.1 Glis glis | reverse complement strand
CATTAGTCAAATAAAATCTAATTTGGATGAATAAAGTACTATATAAACATTTAAGAAAACTAACAAAATATCCAAAGTGTGTGTATATGTAACAATATTTATTTATTATATATTTATTTATGTATGTATTTATTTATTCATATAGTGGTGTTGGGATTGAACCCAGGGGCATTCTTCCTCCAAGCTATATACCCCAGCCCTATTTTATTTTTTTCTTTGGAAACAGTATGAGTAAGTTGCTAAGGTTGGCTTTGAAGTTGTGATCCTCCTGTCTCAGCCTCCCAAGTACTAGGACTACAGGCATGTGCCACCACTCCTGGTTTTGCACCAGTATTTAGATGTTCAGAATAGAAAAATTTTACATTAAGCCATTCCCAGAAATCTACAGTTGAATCAAAATAAGTATGCAATTATTTCTATGCTAACATGGAATAGAAATGTGTTCAATGAAAGGCTTCTATTTCTTTATGGAATTTGGTTTTCTTATCCACATTTCTGCTATTCTTTTTTGTTTATTTTGGATTTTTCCTTTAATCCTTCATTTTTTAGCTGATAATTTTTTCTAATTTTCTTTCCTGGTATTTGCTTTATTTTTCCTTTTGTCATTTATATTCTGTTTCTAACTCTAATTTTTATAGTGAAGTTGCCAGCTGTCAAAATAAAGTAAACTTGGGGGAGAGCTAATTGCACCCTTCCTGGAATTTTTGTTTTACAGGACTATGCTGAGAAGGAGAATACCATTGCAAAAGCTCTGGAAGATCTGAAGGCTAATTTTTACTGTGAACTTTGTGACAAGCAGTACTATAAGCATCAGGAATTTGACAACCACATTAATTCTTATGACCATGCTCACAAACAGGTAAGAAAGATGTCCAACAAATACCTGAACTTTTGTAGTAAGCTATCTAGACTGTGTGAATATGATATTTTATTCATTTTTCTCATCCAAAATTCTTAAAGATGTTATTCGGGGATGATGATTTGATGACATATAGCAAAATCCATTTTTTCAAAAGCATCAAAAGTTCAAAACAAATGACTAACATACAGAAATGCTATTCAGTCGCCTTTCAGTGAGGATTAGTGTCTTGAAAACAATATTCTACAGGTGATGGTAATCTTCTAAATGTCCTCAAATGTACAAAGTTTTAAATATTTAAATCCACATTATATTAATCAAACGTAAATAAATTTTATACTTACAGTCATGCATTGCTTAATGATGAGGTATATATTGAGAGAAATCTGACCACCAGAAATTTCATCATTATGCAAACATTCTAGAGTATATTTATACAAGCAAAGGTATATACAAAGTCACTAGCCAATATAATCTTATGAGACCACCATCATTCTATACATCCATCAATGATCGAAATGTTGTAATGCAGCTCATACTGTGGTGATTTGTAGAAGGAATTTTATATTTGAAATACCATGAAAACATGAAGAAATAAAAATTTGTATGCTAAAAATGATCCCGGGTTACTAATTAAATAAGTATATACTATATGTATATTTTAGTTCATATTAATATTATTTTCATTTTACTATCAATTATAAACCCAAGTTGATTTTTCAACATTATATGTAAAGATACATTTAAAGTAGTAATCAAGTTAGAAGTAAATATAGATTTTATTTTCTAATATGCTCTACATTTGCCAATGCAACTTCCTTTGTTGTTTAGCTAATGATATGATAGCATTTTAACATTAATTTATAAATATTTTCTACTTTAGCCATCACCCACAAATTCCATTTGTAGAACTAATTTTGGTATAAGTACATGGCACACTTTTGAACAGATGAGTCTGCACTAATTTTCCATTAATATCAGATTTATTTCGCATAAGTAAGAAAGAAAATGATCATGCTAATGCTTATTTTATTTCCTATTAGTTCTTCAGTTTGTCATAGTGACCAAATTGTACTTGTGGAGGTTATTGTAGGAGGAAGTTGTTCTTCAATTACATATATGATGAATTAATGTAAATTTAACTTAATGATTAGCTCTTGCTTTGTGTGTGCATGCTTGTGTAGTATTTAGTAGATCCTTTGACACATTGATTAAGGGAAAGGTTTCAATAAAAATGTTCTCTTTTTTACATAAAAATACATGCTTTTTCCTGGGAATATAAAATATAAGATCATATATATGATAATATATATACATTTCATTGTGTAAAACAGATATTGGGAAATGTGAGCATTTTAAGAATATCTTACTAGCTATTAATATATTTTGCCAAAGAATGCTTAATTTAGTTATAAGCTTGTCTTGAAGGTCAAACTTGGGTTATCCTGAGGTCCTTTTCAGTTCCTCATTCTTGGTAAACTTTGCATACTATCTATTCTACACAAATAAGCTAAGGGAAGTCAGATGGATAGGTTTGCTAAGGTGAAGGTCCACAGGTTCACATCTGACAATGCTCAGGGGCATCAGGCCCTAAAGGCAGACTCACTATCATAACACCCAGGAACCCTGTAGATGGTATAGTTATAATTGATCATTTCCACACGAGGTGATGTTTCACTAGCTCAAAATATTTAAAATCTTCTTATTCATCATATTTTTCCCTATATGATAGTGGCACATATTTGAGGGTGTCTTACTAGAAGATGATATCCCTTTTCTGAGCAAAGATATTGCTCTTATGACAGCTATGCATCTCTTTGCTTCACAAATCCTAGTTTTTTGGGTATTTTAAATGAAATAGAAGGAGATACAGGTTGGAGGTGGACAATTTATATTTTTCTTTCCTGAGAACTCGACATTGGGATGTACACACAGAAAATAAATAAAGTCACCTACTGTCTGATAATGGCTAAACCTAACTAGACCCAACACTTGAAAATGCAGGCCTTTTACAGTGGTTAAGTCCCCTGAACAGCCTAAACAGGTGTTCTGCATAAGGAAGAAAACAAATGCACATGAGAAAGAAACGTGAGGACTCTGTGACAGGTGAGGAAGAGAGAGTATGGAAATGGCAATTTTGGTTCCCGATCAAAATTTGCCTGGTGACTTTTGACCTTCCAGAACCTGGATCTTGATACTAGTTTTCTGCTATAATTACTTTGAATAAACATTCTATCCCTTTGGCATTCTCAAGTCCCACTTGAATTCCAATAACCTAAAGTTCTTGAAAGCTTTCTTCATTCCTCTACATTCTTTTTTCTTCTTCTTCTTTCTCCTCCACCTCTGTATTTTCAAACAGTCTGTCTTTGAGCTCACTAATTCTTCTGTGCAATCTTTCTGGCGACAGATGTCTTCTATTGTATTTTTAATTTTATTTAGTGTATTATTCATCTTAAAGATATCTGATTGATTTTATAAAATTGCTTCCAACTCTGTTAATTTCTCTATTAAAATATTGAAATGTTTAGATGGGCATGGTGGTGCATACCTATAATCCCAGTACTTGTGAGACTGAGACAGGAGAATTGCAGATTCAAGGACAGACTCAGCTGTCAGCTTCTGGACCCTCATTTTGACTTTTGGCTAAAGTCACAGTTTCCTCAAAGCTCTTGATGTTTGTTGATGTGGGAAGTCATGTGGGCATTGAAAGCTAGGTTCTATTCCAGTCTTCCCTACTCTGGCTTTGTACCTGCCTTTCCAGAAATTCTAACCAGGCTGTTTATCTTCTTTGAGCCTGTAGTCCTTTTCACTATTTCATCACAAGATGGTGACTGAAGTCCAGGTTTGCTGTGGTTGGCTGTAGGTGGGTTGTCAGTGTTTCAGCATTAGAGGGCAATCCAAGATCAGGTTTGTCTCATATCCACCATTGGTATCTTGTTCAACGTGAACTCGGGAGGTACTTAAAAAGGATCATCTATTCCTATGAACTTCTCCCTAGGCTCAGGTAGGCCCATATGCCTCATCCACAGTTGCTGGCCTGTGATCAAACAGTGCAGGCTTTAGTTTCTGCCAGCAGTGAGCAGAAGCTCCGGGAACCTATGTCATGTCTGCAGCCACTAATTCTGCAAAGCCATGGCACACCCAGAGCCCACAGCCCACCAAATCTAGTTCACCACCGACCAGGAACTAGACCCACATTTCTAAAGATTCCCTACAGCTGAGGTGGACCTGAGACCCAAGACCACTGAAATCAGCCATTTTGATGCTGGCTGGAATAGAAGTATGATAGAGCTCCATTTGTCTCCACCTGCTGCCATGCCTGTTCCAGAGGCTCCATGCACAGACACCGATCTGAGGATGGCAGCCATTAAGATCTGCCCAGTATTAGGGTTCACCAGCCCAGCACTGAGTTTCAAGGCAAGTCCTATGCTTGCTGACCCATCTTACTTCTAAAAAATAGTCTTGCTTCACAATATGCTGTCTGAGGTTGGGACAGTATGGGTGAAGGCAGTCCTTTGGCCACCAAAGCTGATGCTAAGCTGGGCTGCAGAGTCTCACTTTCTCAAGGACCTGCATGGCATCCAGGATATACCTTGGCCCACACTGCAGCTCGTGGCGATGCGGGCCAAACCCCAAGTACATCCTATCAGGGTGAAGGTCTCTGCCTGGTTCCTGAGCAGTTCTAGAGTCTCCATCTGTAAGCAGTGACCTGAGAATAGCTGTGCTGCTTAAGGTTAGGGGATGGGAGACTGGGAGATCCTTTGGCCACCCTTGCTGACACTAAGTTGAGTTACACTTGAGCCTTACAGCCACAGAGACCTGCACCTTCTCAGGTGGAGGATACCTCAGGCCCACTCAATGCTGTCAAAGATACAAACCAGAATTTGAGTCTGTCCCACCAGCATGCAGGTCTCTGCCTGATGCCAGGGTAGGTCTAGAGGCTCTGTTTGCAAGTTCTGGCCTGGCTGTAAGGGCGTTTATTTTCTGACTGTTTCTAGTTTTCACTGTGGTGGGCCCCCAGCACTGAGCTTCAAGAACACAGTCCTGCACTAGCTTCCATGTCTTGCTCCCCAGCAGGCCGCATCTTGCTCTCCTCTGCCGCCCAAGGGTTGAGGGAGGAGGGGTGGAGGTATTTGTTTGCTGCCTAGCTAACACAGTTCCAGCACTTCAGTTCACAGGTATTAGCCCAGAAAAACACAGGATTTTAACACACATAAAATTTACTTTTATGCTACAAAATCACAGTTTATACAGAAACCATCATTTTAATCTGTATAAACACAATAGTTAATTTATTTTTTAATATAGGGAATAGTTTTACATAACAAGAAATACAGTATTTTAAGGATAACTGCATCCTAGGAGAGTCCCACTTTATACCCACCATCCTCATTTAATTTTTCTGTGTCCTCATTTGGATAATAAATAAGGTTATTGTCATATGCCTGCTTATTGAACTATAGCCATATTTTTGGACATTTCTAAAAAGGATAAGAGTTTAAAGGAAATGGCTTAGTAAGCCTTTCTCTAGCTAGTTATATAATTTACCAATTTTTAGATTATCAAAGGAAATTATTTTAGATCTGAAAGAACATATTCTTAGCATATCTGTGTTCATCTTTTAGGAATCTATGAAAGCATTAATTTGCATGTGCAGCAAATGCATTTAAAGTGCCCAGACACTTGCTTACCTCCCCCTAGCACCGTCAGTAACTGCTGCTGTGGACAGACTCTTTATCTTACTCCTTCCAGGGTTCCATTCTGTGTCTGTACACAGAGAATTTGGATTATACATGGCTTTTATTGACTTATCTGGATCTAAATTTTAAGAATTCAAAATCATCAAATAGGATACATAACTTAAGGCCTATGCATCATTGTGAACTATCAATATATATACTCAGTTCCACATTTTGCAAGCAATTCTTTCATATAAAAAATGAATAAAATGGTTTCCAGTACAGTTATGTCATTTTGAATTCTAGTCACTGAAAAAAAAGGATCAGAGAATCAGCATCAGGTAAAAAGAAAAGATTTTCCTCCAAACCATTTCACCTGTTCATCTGTCCTTCAAGTGAAGCCACGCTGTGTCTGTCCTCTCACCTGGCAGCCTATGGGCAATTCAGAGTTATTTTCGCTGTAAGAGATTTGTCACACTGATGCTATGAAGAGATAGAAAAGGGAATGATTGCCTTATTGCCACTGTCCCTCAAACATCTTGATTTTTGCTTTCGTGGCTGCAATGCGGCTGAAATACCTCCCAAAAGGCGCTGACATGACCCCCACCTCAGCAAGTCAAGATTCAGGGCCTTGCGGCTTGCTGTTTTGTCTGCCCCAGAGGAAGTCAAGGTCAGGCCAGGTTGTTGAAATGTGTTGTTCCTGCAGAGACGGCTACTGCTATAGGAACGGAATAGCTTTAGTCCCAAATTTGAACATTTCCCAATAATTAAACTGCTGTTCAGTGATATGACACTTGAGAAAGGACTTAGTTCTAGATATTCTTATGTAAATATGCACCTGTGAAGCAAGAAGTACATAAAAATTAATGGTTAATTGGAATGAAGATATATATATAGTATGATATATATATAGTATGATAAAGTCACATCAAATATCTTCCCTGGAATATTTATTTGTGTGTATGTGTGTATGTGTGTGTGTGTGTGTCTGTATCTGTGCGCACATGCATGCACACTATATAATTCATTCTAATTGTGCTTTGATCTTACTTTTAAAACATTTTAAAGATTTTTCTTTTAGAACAAGGGTAGAACATATAATTTGCTCCTACAGAGCTCCCAAGTTACTCAAAATGACTTCCCCAAGAAGTACATATATATGTCTGGGTAATCATAAAAATGCCCTGTTTCTGATATTTCTCATTCAAAGCTACGCATGATTCACACAGAAATAAATTGTAGGCTTTGTCTTGAGTTTGCAGCAGATGGTAGATAAAATAATAATTTCTACTATCTGAAATGATGTAGTTTTTATAAGCTTTGCCCCAATCAACTTCAAGCCTCCTTCCTACCTTCCATTATTTATCAGGCTGAGATGATGGAAGATGGATTGAGCCAGTCGGTGTTGAGTATAGGGAAAAAGGCTAGCACTGAAAGCAAATGTTTCTGTCCCATATTTCCTAAATATAACTGTGCACACACACAAAAAGTTTTTGAAAAAAGATCACAAGAGAAAAATACAGAGCTGAGGATGTGGCTCAGTGGTGGAGCTCTTGCTCAGCGTGCTTGAGGCCCTGGACTCAACCCCTAAGACAACAAAAAAGAGAGAAAGACGGAAGGAGAGAGAGAGAATACAACTAATTTTAGAGATTTCGTTTTATGAATGTCCATTATGCACTGTAATCCAATAAAAAAGTTCAACCTATGCATTAACCTTTGGAAGTATATTCTCCCTATATTTTTTATGACAACTTGCTTGGTATTATCAATGAAATCGCATATCTTTCTTTTTCTGTTTTATTTTTATTATCTTGGTCAATGATCATGTTTTAACAAATATATATTTTCAGAATATATCTCTTTGAGGAAATAGTTTATAGATTTATTATATACTTTTAACATGTAAAATTATTTATTTCAATAACTTCAAAAGAAATTTCAAAACTTTCTGGGAATTACTCTTTGTGTGTGTGTGTGTCATAGTGGGAATTGAACCCAGGGTCTTGTGCATGCTAGGCAAATGCTCTATCACAGAGCTGTATTTTTAGCCCAGGATCTGTTCTTAATAAAATCAAATTTTAAGAACATTGATCCGGGGGGAGGGAAGAAACATGTAAATCTAAGATTAACATAATGTGGGGATTTGAGAGCAGCATCTCTTAAATATCAAATTTTATATCTCCCACTAATCCTATCAAGTGGCAAACTTGACATTATCTGCTCAAAGGATTATCTCCTAATATGTTTTAAGATTCTCCCAGCAACTATAGAAACTAAGACATCAGTATTTCTGTTCCCTGTGGTAGGAGGTGGACATGGTATAGAACAAAGAAACCTTAATTCTAGTTGAATGTCAAAATTACTAGAGAAGTTTAAAAACTAGTAAGTGCCTGGTCTGATATAGGTCCTTGGCTGCCTCCTGTTTGAAGATTTCCAGGTGATTGTAATATGAGGTCAGGTCTGAAAAAGAGGATGGAATTACCTAGGGTGGCGAGGTTAGTTCTTACATTGCCTTCTGATGACACGTTTATATCCTTCTGTGATCTAGATTATAGAGAGTAGTAAAAATACATTCCTTGTGGTTACAAAACAGTTATTTAAAAAAAAACACAAAGAAGCAAGAGAAGCAAAGAGAAGAATGGAGAGAGGCAGTTAGGCAAGTGTATTTTGATTTCCCCTTGCTAGGCAATGACCTAGAGAGAGAACGCGCTGTATTTCAAAGACAAAGAGAAAGTAGCTACTCTGGAAAGAGAATGGCTTGTGGGCTACTTACTCCACAACATTTTAAACTCAGCCAGTAACAAATTGAATGTGGCAGTGGATAAGTTTAAACGACAATTTTTGCCAGGTGACCTATCCAAAATGCTCTGTTTAAGTATGCCATCACCAAGTTCTATGTGCATGTATGTCACTATCACTTTGAACTACATTATGATGTGAGACTACAATTCACCAATAAAAGTATATATAAAAATAAATTTAAAAAATGCCATTAGTGTTATCAAGAAATTTTCCCTTGCCCTCTTGTGGGATTCAGAATAAAACTAATTTGAAAACTAGTGATCCTGCCATGGATGGGGACAAGGTACATGTAGATTACCTGAGCCATTGAGCAGGATGGAAAGCATAGCTAGATCCAGAAATGTCTACCTTGCTAATGCGAGCTAACATGGAACAGAATTTGAATCAACTGAAGAGGACTGCTGAGTCCTCAATCAAAGGTATGAAAACATACAATGGGATACTCCAGGTGTCAACCTCAAAAATGGAGGCAGTAAATGTTACTCATGATTAGAAAAATCAGATATTGTTGATGGAGGGTCTATGGATCTTGGCTGTCAAAGGGCATATAAACACCCCCCATGCCTACCCATTAATTAAGAATATCTGGAATGGAGTAATAGTAAATATGAAATTATTCATACTTAGAAATAATCCCAAAATCTTGTCATTAACAAATCACCTATTTATATATTGGTTGGAATACTATTTATTTTCTACTACTCAACTGGGAATAGCTCAGGTAGATGGGAAGGTAATTTAAGGAAGCAGAAATATCTTTTCACATTTGTGATATAACACATAGTAATTTTTTACTCTGCTACATATTTTACCCGCAGCATTTTTTGTTAATAGTACAAATATTTCTTCTTTTTGTTTTCAAATTGTGAAAATGACCAAACCCTACCCAAATTGTCAGAATGTTCTAAATGGTATTAAATTTAGTCATGAATAAATAAAAAAGTAAACAGTCTATGGAATACTTAGTAATTACCATAATGCTTATTTTGCTTATTATGCTATTTTAGAATTCACCATTATTTAAACATGAGATGATCTATTACAGTTAGGAGTCACCAACTAATATCTTAAACAGAACTCAGTTTCAGTAAATCTAGATAATTTGTGTGAAACAAATTATGCATATATTTCTATAAACATAAAATAATGCCTCATGGAGTACTAGAAATAGAATGATAAATGTATAAATATATATGCATATTTCATATATAACATATTAAATATATAATGCACATACAAAAGTATATATATACAACTAATACACATTCTTCCTTTATCCAGGAATTACAAATATTTGCAGTTTTGGTAATTTGATATTGGAAGTGCTATAATTAATTAATATAATGAGCAGCTTTACAAAGGAGAATTCTGGCAATCTTTAACTCACTGCAATTATATGTAATTGGCTCCTTTGTTATGATTACACCGTCTGATGGGAGAACTCACTGATGTTTGCAATCTCATTTCCTATAAGCATTTCCCTTCTTGAAATGAATGCCTTTTCTTTTTACTGAATTACTGGCTCATCAAAGCCTTCTCAAGTTGCCATAGGTATAATGCCTTTATAAAATTTAATATGAACTTTAGAGAAGGTATAAAATTAGCAAATATAAGCTATTGTTGACCTGGCACCATCAATTCTTCTTGTGCTGAAATTCTGTTGTATCACAGTAATCATTCTTCTATGATATCTCAAAACAGATGAGTTTTGAGATGCCACATGTCATAATCCATTTATGCTACTACAGCAGAGTACCTAAAACTGGGTAATTTATAATGAACAGAAATGTATTGGCTGAACGTTCAGGAAGTTGAGAAGTCCAAGATCAATAAGCCAGAAACTGTGGAGAACTTTCTTGCTGCATCATCCAATGATAAAAGGCAGAAAGCAAGAGAACAAGAGGAGAACAAGCCCTTCCTTCTGGACAGCACCAATGCCACCCATGAGGGTGAAGCCCTCTGAGCCTAATCACCTCTTAAATGTCCCACCTCATCATACTGTTACCATGACAATTAAATTTCAACTTGAGTTTTGGAGACAAACTTTCAAACCGTAGATCTATATATGATTACTATCATATTGTTACATAGACCTCAAGGTGATTCTAATAGAAATGTTCATTCTAAAGAAGGCACAAAATAAGCTTAAAACATGAATTATTCATAATTGTAACACATAATCTTAGCATTTTTAAATGGCCACACCTTGTAAATAGTCACTGCTCTTTTTGTATTCCATAAGGCAGGGTTCTAATTTTTACTTACCATTTTATCCTAAACCTTTGATACCATGTCTAGCTCAGGAAGATGCTTAATAAGTCTTTACTGTAGAAGTAAATGAGGAGTTCTGGCTTCTTTGTGAAATGAATATTAGCTGATGGATAAAGTAGAGAGTACTAGACCCAGGAAGGTGGCTTGGATCACCATGGTAGCAGTAGAGATGGAGATAGGTAAATATCCAGCAGAAATAATCTTTTATGTAGAAGCAACAATATTTCAATGAATTGAGCATTCAAGGCAAATAGAAGAAGCCGGGCATGGTGGCGCACACTTGTAATCCCAGTACTTTGGGAGGCAGAAACCGGAGGATCTGGGTTCGCGGCCAGCCTCAGCTCTCTCTCTCTCTCTCTCTCTCTCTCTATCTCTCCCTGTCTCTCTCTCTCTCTCTACTTAGTGAGGTCCTCTGCAACTTTTGATCCAGTTTCAAAATAAAGTATAAAAAAAAATAGGGCCGGGGGTGTAGCGCGGAGGTATAACGCCCCTGCGTTCAATCCCCAGTACCGCAAAAAAAAAAAAA
>PVJS01060866.1:0-11138 GCA_004027185.1 Glis glis | reverse complement strand
ATAAGCCGGGCGCAGTGGCGCACACTTGTAATCCCAGTACTTGGGAGGCTGAGAATGGAGGATCCAGGTTTACAGCCAGCCTCAGCTACTTAGTGAGGCCCTCTGCAACTTAGTGAGACCCTGTTTCAAAAAATAAAGAATAAAAAATCGGGCTGGGAGTGTAGCTTGGAGGTAGAATGCCCCTGGGTTCAATTCCCAGTATTGCCAAAAAAATAAAATGAATATAAAATAAATAAATGAATGAATGAATGAATGAAGAAATAAATAAAATAGAAGCCAGGTGTGGTGACGCACACTTATAATCCCAGTACTTGGGAGGCTGAGACAGGAGGAACGCAGGTTTAAGGACAGCCTCAACAACTAGTGAGACTCTCATCAACCTAGCGAGACCCTGTTTCAAAACAAAAATAAAGGCGGAGACCGGAGGATCCGGGTTCGCGGCCAGCCTCAGCTCTCTCGTTCTGTCTCTCTCTCTGTCTCTCTCTCTCCTTAGTGAGGCCCTCCGCAACTTTGTGAGACCCGGTTTCAAAATAAAGTATAAAAAATAGGGCCGGGGGCGTAGCGCAGAGGTAGAACGCCCCTGCATTCAATCCCTGGTACCGCCAAAAAAGAAAAAAAAAACAAAATAAAAATAAAATAGGAGCTGGGCATGGTGGCGCACACTTGTAATCCCAGTGCTTGGAAGGCTGAGACAGTAGGATCACAAGTTCGCGGCCAGCCCCAGCTACTTAGTGAGGCCCTCCGCAACTTAGTGAGACCCTGTTTCAAAATAAAGAATAAAAAATAGTGCTGTGGGTGTAGCTTGGAGGTAGAATGCCCTTGGGTTCAATCACCAATACCATAAAAGAAAAAGAAAGTAAAAAGTTGATCAGAGCTGGGCATGGTGGTGCACACCTGTCATTCCAATGCTTGGGAGGCTGAGACGGGAAGATCGCAGGTTCGCAGCCAGCCTCAGCTACTTAGTGAAGCCCTCCAAAACTTAGCAAGACCCTCTTTCAAAATACAAAATGGGCTGGGGGTGTAGCTCAGGTGTAGAATGCTCCTGGGTTCAATCCCCAGTACTCCCCGCCACACACAAAAAGAAACACCTTAGGGCGTGAGAAACAAGGAGAGACCACGCTGAGGCTGGGTGGCTGCTGACAACTGCCGCCCTGGTCTGTGCCTCCGTCAGAACACTAACATCCCCTCCAGGCCTGACCTGCCAGGGCCACCAGCCCTTCCTCCTGCCTGCAGGATGCCCTCAAATGTGACCTTGGAAATGGGGCGGGGGGTGGACATAAAAGTGGTCCCAGAGCACAGCAGGCCCAACCTGGAGTGACAGTAATTCGGCTTTGGTACCATCCTTTGGTACACCTATTTCCCCGTGGCCCAGCCTCCTCCATGTGACACCCTACCCCCACCATTCCGGCACCCATCCCCAGAGCACTGGGCCAGGGGTGGCAGGCACACTCACAAACTCACCAATGTCATGATGTCATTTGCCAGATCTCTGGCAAGATCTGGGGTGACAAAACAGGACAGACCAGTCAGTGCAACCCCAGTGTCGTACTGGCTGGGGCTGCTCAGGTCCTGCAAGGGGAGAGGAGACGGGTTAGTGGCCTGGTGCCCTGGGCCGCGCCTCTGACTCGCATGGTGCAGCCACAGCCCACTTTCACTGATGCACAGGGACCTGGGGCTAAACCTGTCCAAGGGGGACCAGTACACAGCCACGTCCACGCTGTCACCAAGGGAGTAACTGGGACAGATGAGGCCTGAGGCAGAGGATAGGAAAGCTGTGTATGTGAAAACCACCGAGTCTCTCCGCTCCTCAGGGACAGAGATGCTGGCTCACCGGTCTCAAGTCCCAGCACAGCCCTGTGTCCCAGGGAGGTGACCAGGGCTGCACTATGACCATCCCCACATGGGCATAGGGCAAGAGGAGCCCCAAAGGGCACAATCCAAGGACCCTGCTTCTACCCAGGGCCGCTTCCCCCAGTGACGACCCTAGAGCTCGGGGAATCGTGGACTTGAGGCTAAGTGCATCTGTCAAATAAACAGGAATAGGAGGCAGGGACCAGGAGAGCCACAGCTGCCCGCAGCCAGCTCTAAGCTTCCCATCAGCGCTCACTCCCACAGTTCTCACTAACACCGAGCGCAGGGGTGACTTGATTCCTAAGCTCTCTGTGACACCACACACTTGCTCCTGAGGACAGATCTTCTGAAGGGGCCTCCCGAACTATGTGCTGTAGACACGCGGGACGCACCTTCTGAGCTAACCTTCCATGGTAAGAGAAATGAAACGCGGCTTGAGGAGCCTCCACCACCAGGCAGAAGGGCTGAAACAGCACCGCAGCCCCAGCCCAGCCCTCGGCCCCCAATGCCAACTCTCAAAGCAGCAGCATTGGAGAAAGAGTCACAGAAGAGCAGCAGAGACGCCAAGGGCACTGCTGCAGAACCTTCTGGAAGGGAGCCTCGCCCAGAGGATACTCAGAGAAGCATTAGGCAGCGGGAGCCCTGGCCCTAGAACAGCCCGGCTCCAGACCTTCCGCCCTGCCTGGCCCCGGAGCCTGTCTCACAAGTCCTGGGCAAACATCAAGGACACGTGGGGACCTCATGTGAACAGTGTGGGACGCTCATCAGCAGACGGGCTGCACTACCCAGACCCATCCCTGCCAAAGCCAGGACAGTCACAGGCGAAGATGGGATGGTGGTGGGGACAATGGAAACTCCCCAAATCCTTCTGTGACGGAGCCAGGGATGTCTCCCACCCAGACCTGACCCACAGCCTCAGCACACTTCCTGCCAGGGTGACAGGCCTATGTCTAGAGCAATGCCAACAGAGGAGTGAACACGCTATGCCAAGCTGGCCACAGTCCGCAACATCTTCTTCCTGACACTGTCCCCTTCCCCATCTGGCAACCCACTCCCTCCTTCTCTTGGAGCTCAGCCCAGGCCTCCTCCCTCTGGGCCTCAACCCACCCTGGAGGCACCACCCGGCTTTTCAGGGGCAGCCCCAGCAGGCTGGCAGCCCCAGCCTCACCCCTGCGCCATAAACCTGGCATGGCCGACACGCTCAGATCTGCACCTTGTCCTGTGCCCGCATTGGCACCCCACACCTGCCCCATGCTGTGCCCTAGAAGCCCAAGCCCAGGTCACCCTGCAGGGCTGGCAACACATCATGGGGGGTCCAGCGAATGCCCCTGGCCACTTGTGAGTACTGGACAGCAGCAGCCGCCCACTAAGAGGGTGGCCTCTGAGGCCCCAATATCCTGCCACCACAGCGACATGAGGTAGGAAGGAAGAGATGCTGGAGCCAAAGTGGACATGTCTCCCCAACAGTCTCAAAGACCATATCAAAAGGTAGAAACTAAGCCGGGCGTGGTGGCGCACGCTTGTAATCCCAGTACTTTGGGAGGCAGAGACCGGAGGATCCAGGTTCGCAGCCAGCCTCAGCTCTCTCTCCCCCCCACCCCCTTAGTGAGGCCCTCCGCAACTTCGTGAGACCCGGTTTCAAAATAAAGTATAAAAAATAGGGCCGGGGGCGTAGCGCGGAGGTAGAACGCCCCTGCATTCAATCCCCGGTACTGCAAAAAAAAAAAAAAAAAAGGTAGAAACTAGCCGGGCGTGGTGGCACACACTTATAATCCCAGTACTTGGGAGGCTGAGGAGGATCGCAGGTTCACGGCCAGCCTCAGAACTTAGTGAGGCCCTCCGCAACTTAGTTGAGACCCTGTTTCAAAATAAAAAATAGCCAGGAGTGGTGGCGCATGCTTGTAATCTCAGTACTTGGGGAGGCGGAGACTGGAGGATCTGGGTTCGTGGCCAGCCTCAGCTAGTTAATGAGGCCCTCTGCAACTTCGTGAGACCCGGTTTCAATATAAAGTATAAAAGATAGGGCCGGGGGTGTAGCTCGGAGGTAAAACGCCCCTTGGTTCAATCCCTGGTACTGCAAAAAATAAATAAATAAAAAAATAAGTAAATAAATAAAATAGGGCCGGGGGTGTGGCTTAGAGGTAAAATGTCCCTGGGTTCCATCCCCAGTACCACAAAAAATAAAATTAAAAAATAAAATAGGGCCAGGGGGTGTAGCTCGGAGGTAGAGTGCCCCTGGGTTCAATCCCCAGCACTAAAAAAAAAAAAAAAAAACTATATGCACCTGGAAATATGCACATCATATAACTCAAAAGAATCAGGGGTATGCCAGGTGTGGTGGCACGTGCCTGTAATCCCAGTACTTGGGAGGCTGAGATGGGAGGATCGCAGGTCCATAGCCAGCCTCAGCAACTTAGTGAGGCTTGCATCAACTTAGCGAGAACCTATTTCCAAATAAAAAATAAAAAATAGGGTTGGGGTATAGCTCAGAGGTAGAACGCCTCTGGGTTCAATCCCCAGCACCACAGAAAAATAAAATAAATAAATAAATAGGGCTGGAGGTGTAGCTCAGAAGTAGAATGCTTCTGGGTTCAATCCCTAGTACCACACACACACAAAAAGAGCCAGGGGTAATGAGCACCCTTGTTTGGGGCAGGGCACGGAGCCTCGCATGGAAGGGGCTGCTGCAGTAGGGAGGACAGGAAGGGGGAGGCACTTGAGGCCAGTCTCCATGTGGACACCTGGAGCCACCACCGCTGGCCCTGCAGCACCAAGAAGAAGCAATGGGGAAACAGGCGGTGTTCAGCACTGTGGAGAGCTCGTCTTCAAGTTTTCTGAGAATCATCGTAGTCATGCAGGAGCTGTGCCAGCTCGCTGAAGGAACCGCAGGTGGGTGACTGACCTCGGGGCCATCAGCTCCAGGCTTTCTACTCACCACGTGGGTGGCAGGAAAGCCAGCGTGGAGAGCAGACACCCCAGGGGAGGACAAGGGCCACAGGCTTGCTGGCGGACGCCTACCTTGCGGATCTGATTGGTCGTCAGCATGATGACATCGGTGCCTTCGTGAAAGCACTGGGAGGCAGCGAGGTAGCCGATTCGCTGTAGGGTCAACAGAGGGCGGGTCAGAGCCAGACCTGCAAGGTCCCCGGGCCCTTAGGTCAAGCACCTGCGGGAGCCACTTGTGTGCAACCTGGACACTGTGGCCACCAGGAAGCCACTTGCAGACCACACCAGGCCTCTGCAAACGTCCAGGAAGAGAAAATTCCCAGAGTAGGGGTACGTGGGCTTTGAAACACAGTGTTATTTTAAGGGTTGTTGAAACTGCTGGTCCTGAGAACACCCTACACCTCCACGGACCTACTCGGGCAGCCAGGAGCTGCCTTTAAGATCTGACTAGGGAGTCCTCCCTAGGTGTGGGCTTTTGTGATGACTCTTCTCCAGGCCGCAGTGGATACCCAGGGCCACGCTCACCATCACACAGGATTGAACCCAGGGGTGTTCTACCTCCGGGCTATACCCCCAGCCCCATTTTTCTTTATTATTTTGAAACAGGGTCTTACTAAGCATGCACGCTTGTCATCCCAGTACTTGGGAGGCTGAGACAGGAGGATCCGGGTTTGCAGCCAGCCTCAGCTACTTAGTGAGACCCTGTTTCAAAATAAAGAATAAAAAATAGGGCTGGAGGTGTAGCCCAGAGGTAGAATGTCCCTGGGTTCAATCCCCAGTACTGCCCCCCCAAATAAAGGTAGGCTGCCCCTGAGTTCAATCTCCAACACCATAAATAAATAAATAAATAAATAAACAAACAAACAAATAAAAAATTGGAGCCAGAAATGGTAGGGCATGGCCAGGCACGGTGGCGCACACTTGTAATCCCAGTACTTGGTAGGCTGAGCCAGGAGGATCACAGGATCGTGGCCAGCCTCAGCTACTTAGTGAGGCCCCCAGCAACTTAGTAAGGCCATCAACTACCTAGTGAGACCCTGTTTCAAAATAAAAAGGGCTGGGGTGTAGCTCAGAGGTAGAATGCCCCTGGGTTCAAGCCCCAATACCAAAAAGGAAGGAAGGAAGGAAGGAAGGAAGGAAGGAAGGAAGGAAGGAAGGAAGGAATCCCACCAGGAAGCAGCAGGAGGCGGTTCAGGACAGCTGGCATTCTGCTCCTGCCTGCACCAGTCCCAGTTGCACAGCTGATGTGCTCACAGGACAGTGCCCCGCCACTGTGGGGAAGGGTGGGCCACAGGCCACCACAAATGGACCTCGGGGATGTCGGGGGAGGGGCTCCATCCCCAGGGCCTCACCCCTCCCCCACCCACCCTGACCCAGCCTTTCTGATGCTCACCTTGAACGTGAACTTGGAGGCACTCATCACTTCAATGATGTTGAAGGCGGCCCAGCTGATGTCGTACCCTAACATTTGCAACTGTTAAGAAGGGAGGCACGGGAACTTTTACTCGCAAGTCACAGTGGAGACGAAGGGCTTGAGCCATGACATAGAGCATCTGCCCCAAGCCATAGAAGCACAAACTCCATTCAGTCTCAACACATCAACCTCACCCCACACGTGCTCCTGACACAGAGCAGGAACCCTGGGGCTTTTACTTCTCTAACATTAAATATCGATAGGAACTGGGCGTGGTGGTGCACGCCTGTAATGCTACTACTTGGAAGGCTGAGACAGGAGGATCACAGGTTCAAGGCCTGCCTCAGCAACTTAGCGAGGCCCTCAGCAACTTAGTAAGAGCCTGTTTCAAAATTTAAAAAAAAAGGGCTAGGGAAGCCAGGGGTGGTGGCACATACCTGTAATCCCAGTACTTGGGAGACTGAGACAGGAGGATTGCAGGTTCCCACCCAGCCTCACCAACTTAATGAGGCCCTCTGCAACTTAGTGAGACCCTGTTTCAAAATAAAAAATAAAATAGGCAGGACATGGTGGCACATGCTTGTAATCCCAGTACTCAGGAGGCTGAGACAGGAAGATTGCAGGTTCAAAGCTAGCCTCGACAATTTAGCGAGATCCTCCGCAACTACGTGAGACCCGGTTTCAAAATAAAGTATAAAAAATAGGGCCGGGGGTGTAGCACGGAGGTAGAACACCCCTGGGTTCCATCCCCGGTACCGCAAAAAAAAAAAAAAAAAAAAAAAATCCCCAAGCAATGAGTGGCGGATTGGCTCCTCGTGATAGCAAGACATAAGGGAACACCCACAGTGGGAACTCCAGGGACAAGCCCCTCCTCTGAGGAGGAATGGGACAGAAGGATGGAGTGCCTGTCCCCAGCTCACTCACATTGGCCTGGTTCAGCGCCTGAGCTCCACCCACCAGGCTTCCCAGCCCTTCCGGGAGGGAAGGGTGCTCCCTCCAGCCAGCACCTTGCTGGCACCCAGCCCACCAGCCACGCGGCCATCACGGCACGCCTGTGTGAGCGTTGCATGGCGATGGCAGCAGTGAAGGTTTGCTGGGCGGATGGGTAGATAGACATACAGATGGGGGACGGACACAGGGCTGAGCGCGGGGGAAGTACTTACATACGTGAGCTTGCAGACCGCGTTGGCCTTCACCGCGATGTTGTCCTGCTTTAGCTCCTGTTTGATTTCATCGATGCACTGCGAGATGTATTTTGCCTACAAGGGAAAAAAACAGCATAATTGACAAAGGTCTAACAGAAACAGTTAACAAGAACCATTTCAGAAAGAAGCCAGACATGCTAGCCGGGCGCGGTAACGCATGCCTGTAATCTCAGTACTTGGGAGGCTGAGACAGGAGATTCGAGGCCAGCCTCAGCAACTTAGCGAGGCTCTCAGTACCTTAGGGAGACCTTATTTCAGAATAAAAAAATAAGGCTGGGCATGACGGGGCACACTTGTAATCCCGGTACTTGGGAGGCTGAGACAGGAGGATCTCAGGTTCGAGGATAGTCTCAGCAAGTAATGAGACGTTCATCAACCTAGCAAGACCCTGTTTCATAATAAAAATTTAAAAATAGGGCTGGGGGTGTAACTTGGTGGTAGAATGTCCCCGAGTTCAATCCCTAGTACCACAAAAAGTAATAATAATAAATAAATCAATAATAAAATAGGACTAGGGGTGTAGTTGAGAGGTAGAATACCTTTGGACTCAATCCCCAGTACAAAAAAAAGCCAGACAGGAAAGGCCACACTGTGTGATTCCATTGATAGGAAGTACTCAGAACAGGCAAATCCAGAGACAGAAAGTGGACTGGTGAGTGCTAGGGGTTGGGAGGGGCTGCTCACGGAGATGGGGCTTCTTGGGTTTTTTATTTCCTTCTTTTTTTGGGGGGCATGGGACTAGGGATTAAACCCAGGGGTACTCTACCACTGAGCTATACCCCTAGCCCTAGCTCCTTTTTTAAAAAAATAGTAGTGCTGGGGACTGAATAGTAGTGCTGGGCTTTGTTTATGTTAGGCAATTGCTCTACACTGAGTTACATCCCCAGCCCCCACTTTGTGTTTTTTTTTTGTTTTTTTTTTGGTGCTAGGATGGGACCTGGGGCGTTCTGAATCTGAGCTATACCACCAGCTCTATTTTATACTTTACTTTGAAACAGAGTCTAAGTTACAGAGAGCCTCAGGAGGTTGCTGAGGCTGGTGGTGAACCTGTGCTCCTCCTGCCTCAGCCTCCTAAGTACTGGGATTACAGGCGTGCGCCACCACACCAGGTTCCCTAGCCCTTTTATTTATTTATTTATTATTATTATTATTTTGCAGTACTGAGGATTGAACTAAGGGGCATTCTACCTGCAAGCTACACCCTCAGCCCTATTATTTATCTATTTATTTATTTTTATTTTTTGCGGTACTGGGAATTGAACCCAGGGGCATTCCACCTCTGGGTTACACCACCAGCCCTATTTTTTTTATTCTTTATTTTGAAACAGGGTCTCACTAAGTTGTGGAGGGCCTCATTAAATAGCTGAGGCTGAGCCGGGCGTGGTGGCGCACGCTTGTAATCCCGGTACTTGGGAGACAGAGACTGGAGGATCCAGGTTCGCAGCCAGCCTCAGCTACTTAGTGAGGCCCTCCGCAACTTCGTGAGACCCGGTTTCAAAATAAAGTATAAAAAATAGGGCCGGGGGCATAGCGCGGAGGTAGAACGCCCCTGGGTTCAATCCCCGGTACCGCAAAAAAAAAAAAAAAAAAAAATAGCTGAGGCTGGCTGCGAACCCGGATCCTCCAGTCTCAGTCTCCCAAGTACTGGGATTACAAGCGTGCGCCACCATGCCCAGCTTGTGTGGATGGGTTTGATGTGTCCACTCTGCAGTGGACAGCCAATGTCTGGGGGTGTCCCTCCTGTAGGCTATCCTGCTGCCTCCTGATGGGGACATCTGTGTGCAGGCCTCCCTGCAGCCTGCACCCCCGGTTCTCTTAGGCTCACTCAGCTAACTCAGCATATCTACTAAAATGCACTGAAGGCAGTTCTGACCCAAGCAGGACTGAGGCACAAGGTCCAGAATGACGGATGGGCGCGGTACTCTGGCAGCAGATCCTATCACAGCACGAGACAAGTGCAGACATTTCCAGGGCGGCCCTGAGGGGAATGTCAACTTCCCCTTGAGGACAGCAGAGTCACCACATGGTTTGGAGTGACTGCAGTGGCCAACACCACACCTCCAGAGGCGGTCAACCAGGCCGAGCCCTTCACAAGACATGAGGAGCCCCTGCTCTGCTAGCTGATGATAAGACCGAGAGCTGGAACCGCTGAAAGCCCGTCCTGCCATCCCTGAGTACCATCTGAAGAGCAGCCGCCTGCCTACGGCCTGGAAGCGTGCACAATGGGCTCCTGGTCTGAGTCCCCGCACAGCTGACCCCGCACCCCTCCAGGGAATGTTCTGTGGGAAGAGCCCCAGGAGCACCCGCCATTGTCCTCTCACCCCAGGACCACACCCCGACTCAGCCCAAGACCCTCGGCAAGCATATGGGGAAACAGGCCACAGCTCTTCGGTGCCCTCTCAAACACGGAATATGGTGCTGAATATTTTATGATCAAGACTTAGTTCAATGGAACAAGCGTCACAGAATCCTTCCAACAGGCATCAGATTACTAAATCCCGCTCCAGGGAGCCCAGCATCTGGCCAAGCACGGATGACCCCTTGCCGCATCTCAAAGGATTGCCAGTCTTAATGATTCAGAAGGGAAAGAACATGAAGACAATGGCAGGTGTTGGAGGAACTGGACCCTCACGCTTGGAGGGTGGGAATGTCCGAGGATGGGTGCAGCCCCTGTGGAGGACAGGATGGAGGCGCCTGCAAGGGAGATGAAACTAGCTCTGGTCTGGCCAGCAATTCCACTCCTAGGGATATACTTGAGAATACCAGAAACAGGTGTTCAAACACAAACTAGTTTATGAGCCAGCACGGTGACCCACACCTATAATCCCAGTACTTGGGAGACTGAGACAGGAGGATCACAGGTTCAAGACCAGCCTCAGCAACTCAGCAGGCCCCTCAGCAATTTAGTGAGACTCTGTTTCAAATTTTTAAAAAAAGGGTTGGGGGTATAGCTCAGAGGCAAAATGCACCTGGTTCAATACTCAGTACCAAAAACAAAATAAACAAATAAATAAAAACAACGTCTGAGCGCAGCGGTGAGAAGCGAGAAGCAGAGAAGTGGCTGCAGGCAGGAAGAGAGCAGCGGCGGCAGCAGAAACAGGACCGGCAGCTGCAGCGCCAGCCAACGGGGTAGTGGTAACAGCAATTAGATGGCGCCTCCTGAGCGGCAGCTGCTAGGCCCGGGCGAGCACTGGGGAGTGGGATCTTTGGAGACCCCTCCCCCTGCAGAAATCCTGCTGCCACCTTTCCCTGTCTCTTTATTAAACACCCTACCAGAGCTGGGCGTGGTGCCCAGTACTTGGGAGGCTGAGACAGGAGGATCGCAGGTTCAAGGGCAGCCTCAGCAACTTAGTAGGACCCTATTTCACCAAGAAAAAGTAAAAAAAAAAGGGGGGGGCTGGGGGGACCCAGAGAGAGACGGTCTACAGGAAGATGTGCATAGATTATGTACAAATACTACTCATTTTATATAAGGGACTTTTCTGTATGTGGTGCAGAGATGGAACCCAAGGCCTCACATATGCTAGGCAAGCACTCTACCATGGAGTTGTTTTTTTTTTGTGTGTGTGGTACTGGGGATTGAACCCAGGGGTATTCTACCCCTGAGCTACACCCCCAGCCCTATTTTTTTTTTTTTTTTGCAGTACCAGGGATTGAACGCAGGCGCATTCTACCTCTGCGCTACACCCCCGGCCCTATTTTTTTATACTTTATTTTGAAAC
>PVJS01060865.1:0-11138 GCA_004027185.1 Glis glis | reverse complement strand
TGCTGTTATTTTGTTCTTCTTTATTGCTGAGTAGAATTCCATTGTGTGCATTTCCCATAATTTTGTAATCCATTCATCTGTTGATAGACATCTAGGTTGGTTCCATAGTTTGGCCTCTGTGAATAGTGCTGCGATGAACATGGGTATGCATATATTACTGTTGTTTTCTAGTTTCAATCCCTTTGGTATGATACCCAGTAGTGGTATAGCCGGATCATATGGTGGATCCATTCTCAGTTTTCTGAGGAATCTCCACACTGATCTCCATAGTGGTTGAACTAGTTTGCAATCCCACCAACAGTGTAGAAGAGTCCCAATTTCCCCACATCCACACCAACATTTATTGTTGTTTGACTTCTTAAGGCTTGCCATTCTAATTGGGGTCAGATGAAATCTTAGAGTAGTTTTGATTTGCATCTCCCTGATTGCTAATGATGTTGAACAATTTTTCATGTATCTATTGGCCATTTGTATCTCTTTTTTGTGAAGTATCTATTCATTTCAGTTGCCTACTTCTTGTTCAGAATATTTGTTTTTTTAGTGTAAAGTCTTTTAAGTTCTTTGTATATCCTAGATATTAGACCTCTGTCAGAGGGATAGCTTGCAAAGATCTTCTCCCATTCTGTAGGCTTTCTCTTTAGGCTCTTGATGGTTTCCTTTGATGAGCAGAAGCTTCGTAGTTTAATGCTATCCCACTTATTAATTCTTGTTTTAATTTCCTGTGCTTTGGAGGTCTTGTTGAGGAAGTTTCTACCTGTGCCTATATGATGGAGTGTTGGACCTATGGCTTCTTCTAATAATTTCACAGTCTCTGGTCTAACTTCTAAGTCTTTGATCCATCTCAAGTTGACTGTTGTGCAGGGTGAGAGGTAAGGATTCAGCTCCATTTTTCTACAGGTAGATGACCAGTTTTCCCAGCACCATTTGTTGAAAAGACTGTCCTTTCTCCAATGTATGTGTTTGGCACCTTTGTCGAAAATCAATTGGCTAAAAGTTTGTGGACTTGTTTCTGTATCTTCTCTTCTGTTCCACTGGTCTGTGTGTCTGTTTTTGTGCCAATACCATGCTGATTTTATTGCTATAGCTCTGTAGTATAATTTGAAGTCAGGAATTTTGATGCCTCCTGCATGGTTCTTATTGCTGAGAATTGCTTTGGCTATTCTGGGTCTTTTGTTTATCTTGATGAAACTAATGACTGATTTTTCTAGCTGTGGGAAAAATGATGCTGGTATTTTAATAGGGATTGCATTGACTCTGTAAATCATTTTTGGCAGGATGGCCATTTTGATAATATTTATTCTGCCTATCCAAGAGCTGGGGAGATCTTTCCATCTTCTAAGATCTTCTTTGATTTCTTTCTTCAGTGTTCTATAGTTTTCATTGTAGAGGTCTTTTACCTCTTTGGTTAAGTTTATTCCTAGGTATTTGATTGGTTTTGAAGTTATTGTGAATGGAATTGTTTTCTGGATTTCTTTCTCAGTGGATTCATGGTTGGCATATATGAAAGCTACTGACTTTTTTAGGTTGATCTTGTATCCTGCTACTTTACTGAATTTGTTAATCAGCTCTAGTAGACTTTTGGTTGTGTTCTTTGGGTCTTCTAGGTATAGGATCATATCGTCTGCGAATAAAGACAATTTTAGTTCTTCTTTTCCTATTTGAATTCCTTTGATATCCTTCTCTTGTCTTATTGCTCTGGCAAGAATTTCAAGGACTATGTTGAAAAGGAGTGGCAATAGTGGGCATCCTTGTCTTGTTCCTGATTTTAAGGGAAATTCTGGCAATTTTTCCCCATTCAATATGATGCTGGCTTTGGGTTTCTTATATATTGACTTAATGATGTTGAGGTATGTTCCTTCTATTCCGATTTTCTGTAGAGTTCTTAGCATGAATGGGTGTTGAATTTTGTCAAATGCTTTTTCCGCATCTATTGAAATGATCATGTGATTCTTGTTTTTAGATCTGTTTATGTGGTAGATAACATGTATTGTTTTGCGTATGTTGAACCAGCCTTGCTTTCCAGGGATGAAACCAACTTGGTCATGGTCTACGATTTTCTCAATATGGTTTTGAATGCGCGTGGCTAGTATTTTATTTAGAATTTTTGCGTCTATGTTCATTAATGATATTGGTCTGTAATTTTCTTTCCTTGAGGTATCTTTATTTGTCCTTGGTATTAATGTGATGTTGGCCTTGTAAAAAGAGTTTGGAAGAATTCCATCTCTTTCAATTTCACAGAATAGCTTTGAAGTATTGATTTTAGTTCGTCTGTGAAGGTTTTGTAATATTCGGCTGGAAAACCATCTGGGCGTTTCTTTGATGGAAGACTTTTTATTGCTATTTCTATCTCTGCGCTAGTTATTGGTTGATTCAGTTTTTCTGTATCCTCTTGGTTCAATTTAGGTAGGTTGTATGTGTCTAGAAGTCTTTTGACCTCTTTCATGTGTTTCATTTTATTGTAATATAAATTTTCAAAGTAGCTTCTTATGATCCGCTGGATTTCTCCACTATCTGTGGTGATATCCCCTTTTTCATTTCTTATTTTGGTAATTTGCGTTGATTCTCTCCTTCTTTTGGTTAGTTTACCTAGTCGTTGTCAATCTTGTTAATCTTCGCAAGGAACTAGCTTCTTGTTTTGTTGATTCTTTGTATTTTTTTATTTTCTATTTCATTAATTTCTGCTCTGACTTTAGTTATCTCCTGCCTTCTACTGGCTTTGGGCTGTGACTGTTCCTGTTTTTCAGGATCTTTGAGGTGTGTCATTAGGTTATTTATTTGGATGTTTTTTGTTTTTCTTATGTGGGCACTCTGTGCTATAAATTTTCCTCTTAATACCGCTTTCAAGGTGTCCCACAGATTTTGATATGTCATATCTCTATTTTCATTTAATTTCAGGAATTTTTTTATTTCTCCCCTTATTTCTTTCCTGATCCAGTCCTCGTTCAGGAGTATATCGTTCAGTCTCTATGTACTTATGTTATTACTTCTTGTCTTCCTGTTGTTCATTTCCAGTTTCAATCCATTGTGATATGAGAAGATGCAGGAAATTATATCACATCTTTTGAATTTGCTGGTGCTTGCTTTGTGACCCAGTATGTGGTCTATTTTGGAGAATATTCCGTAGGCAGCTGAGAAAAATGTGTATTCAGGTGTTGTTGGTTGAAATAATCTGTATGTGTCTGTTAGATCCATTTGGTCTATGGTTTTCTTTAGGTCTGAACAATCTTTATTCATCTTTTGTCTGGAGGATCGATCTAGTGGTGTGAGTGGTGTGTTGAAGTCTCCCAATATTATTGTGTTTGGGTCTATTTGGGACCTGATGTCCTGAAGACTTTGTTTTATGAATGTGGGTGCACCCATATTTGGGACATAAATATTTACTGTTATTATATCTTCTTGTTGGATTGTTCCTTTTATTAATAAGAAGTGACCTGACCCTTTTTGTCTCTTCTGATGTATTTTAGCTTAAAGTCTGTTGTATCTGATATAAGTATTGCTACCCCTGCTTGTTTTTGATCTCTGTTTGAATGGCATATCTTTTTCCATCCTTTTACCTTTAGCGTATGAGTATCTTTGGCTAGAAGGTGAGTTTCTTGTAGACAGCATATGGTTGGGTTATGCTTTTTGATCCACATTGCCAGTCTGTGCCTTTTAATTGGGGAGTTGAGTCCTTTGACATTCAATGTTATTACAGAGATATGATTTTTGTTTCCTATCACTTTGAGTTTTATTTTCTATTTTCTGTAGTGACAAATCTCCTTGTTGAGTTGCCTACCTGGTGGAGTTCACCTCTCCTGTGGTTCTGAAAATTGCTTGTTTTTCCTTCTTTGTGGTTTATTTCTTTTAGGATTTTTCTCTAGTGTTGGCTTGGTCCTTGTGAATTCTTTAAATGTTTGTTTAACATGGAACATTTTTATTTCTCCATCAATTTTAAATGATAGCTTTGCTGGATATTTCAGTCTTGGTTGGAAATTGTTTTCTTCCAGGGTCAAGAGTACTTTGTACCCATACCTCCTGGCATTCCTGACTTGGGTTGAGAAGTCTGGGGTGATTTTTATTGTTTTGCCCCTGTATGTCACCCGTTCTTTTGTTCTTGCTGCTTTTAGGATTCTTTCTTTGGCCCCTATGTTAGTCATTTTAATTATTATGTGGTAAGTGGAGGTCCTTCTTTGGTCCTGTCTTAACGGTGTTCTATGTCTCCTGTATGTGAATATCCAAATCTTTCTCTATGTTCAGAAAATTCTAAAATTATTTCTTTGAAGAGGTTTCTTATACCCTTGGTCTGTGCTTCTAAACCTTCTTCAATGTCTTTTATCCTTAGATTAGGACGTCTTGCATTGTTCTGTATTTCTTGAATGGCCAGGGTGTGTTGTTGTAATATATTCTGTATATCATTGACATTGTTCTCAGTTTTGAATGGGCTGTCTTCCAGGAGTGATACCCTGCTTTCCATGTGGTCGAGCCTACTAGCGTTGGTTTCTATTGCAGTCTTTAATTCGTTTATTGACTCCTTCATTTCGTTCAGAGTGTCTTCCTGATTCATCCTTAGAGCCTCAACTTCCTCCTTCATCTCCTCTATGCTTTCTTTGAGGCCTTTCATCATTCTGAAGATCTAAATTCAGAATTCTCCGTGTTGCATTTCCTGAAGGTCAGAGTCAGTAATTTCACTTGTTGATGTATTGTGGGTGTTTCTTGTTTCCTCACTGTTCCTCATTCTTGTATTTTCGGTGTTTTCCATTTTCTGTTTCTGTTACCTCTGCATCATCTTTCTTTCTGTGTATGAGACCTCTTGATGGTTCCTGTAGTCCCAATTGGGTCAGTATGCTGCAGGCTGTGGATCTCTCTTATCCGGTTGGCTGGGGTGTGGTATTGCGTGTGGAGGGGTACGCAGGCTCTGGAGCTCAGGTGTTGGCACGTGAGGAGCACTTCAAGGCACGGTGTTGAGTATGCGCACTGAGGCACGGGTGACGGTGCCGGAAGGTGCCCTGTTTCTGAGGTGTGGGTGCTGGGGGTTGCCCGGGCCCCTAGGGATGCACACGTGCTCTGGGGCTTGGGCGATGTCACTGGAGGGTGTCTGGGCTCTGATGCCCTGCGCTGAGAATTTCAAACAGGCCCGTGGGAGGTGCGGGCTCCGGGTATCGAGTAGTGGCGCCTAGGGGTGCACAGGCTCTGAGGCGCGGTACAGAGAATTCCGCGTGGGTCCCAGTGGGGAGCATGTGCTCCTAGATTTCAGGTGGCAGCGCCGGAGCATGCCCGGGACTTGATGGAGGTTACCAGGGTCTGAGGCCGGGCGCGGAGGGCTGCCTGGTTCGCACACTGTGGCACTGGGTTCTGAGGTGGGGCACAGAGGGCCTCATGGGTCGTGCTGGAGGGTGTGGGAGTCCGAGGTGGGGTGGGGGGTCCGAGGCTGGGCGTGGAGGGCCGTCTGGGTCGACCTAGAGGACACTGGGGGCCGGGGATGGGCGCAGGGGCCACCGGGGTGACGCGGGAGGACACCGGGATCGGGTCCAGGCGCAGAGGCCACCGAAGTGACGCAGGGGGATGCCGAGGTCTGGTTCCTGGCACAGAGGCTGCTGGGGTGACGCAGGAGGACGCTGAGGCCGGGGGTGGGGGTGCGCAGACACCTCCGGGGTGACATGGTGGGGACGCCGAGGCCAAGGGCGGGCGCAGAGGCTGCTGAGGTCACGCGGGGGGGGGCGCTGAGGTGTGTTACCTGGTGCAGAGGCCACCAGGGTGACACAGGAGGACGCCGAGCCCCGGGATGGGCACAGAGGCTACCGAGGTGATGCGAGGGGACGCCCTTTTATTCTTTATTTTGATATAGAGTCTCACTAAGTTGCAGAGGGCATCACTTAGTAGCTGAGGCTGGCCACCAACCTGCAATCCTCCTGTCTCCACCTCCCATGTACTGGGATTACAAGTACATGTACATGTAATTACAAGTAAAGTACATGTACAAGTACAAATACATGTGTGCACCACCACACCCGGCTCAATATTAATTAATTTAACTTAACCCCATGTGGCTAGTGACTACTGTGTTGGGCAGTACAGATTTAGATCTATGTTACCTAAAGTGGGTCTTTATTGCCGGGGTGCAGGACAGAAGGTCAAGGCAGCAGATTTCCTCTCTGCTAATTGGTTCCAGGGTCAAAGAGAGCCCATGCTGGGTGGCACTACCTTTCATAGCTCTTAGAATTTACAGCCTTTCCAATAGGCAAGTTCTGTTTTCTTTTACAAAAAAAAATCAATCTTTTCTTATCACATGGTAGCAAATCCTTGTACAGGACCCAAAGAAGGATATAATAAATCACCATTTCCCAGCAGTGAATTTAGCAAGAGAAAACAATGAAGGTTTGTGATGTTTCAAGGGAAAAGGGAATGCTTGCCTTCCGTTGTCAAAAATAGCACTTAGATTTGCCACTGTACCTCTGACCTTCAGATCTGATAAGGACGATAAGAGGAGTTTATTGCTAAACTTCGGATCTGTCATGTCAGGGTCAGATGAAGCATTGCATTCCTCTCTGATAAAGAATAAAGTATCTGCAGAGAAAAGGGCCAGCATCATTAGACCACACATGGATATGTAGGTGGGAAGAATTCCAAGCAGAAGTCTGAGGGAGATGGGGGAACAAGAAGGGGAAAATGAGCAAGAGTTGTTTTATATTCATGCAAAAGAAATGAGAAATATAATTTATTATATTTGTTGTTATTTCTTTTTTGGTACTGAGGATTGAACACAGGGGTGTTCTACCTCTAAGCTACACGCCACCCCTTTTTATTTTTTATTTTGAAACAGGGTCTCCCTAGGTTGCTGAGATACTTTCTAAATTGCTGAGGCTGTCCTCAAACCTAGATCCTCCTATCTCAGCCTCTCAAGTACTAGAATTACAGGTGTGCAGCATCACGCCTGGCTGAGAAATATAATTTAAACCATTTTGTTTCTATTTTGTGTTTTCATTTGGAACATGTCACCAGGAAATATGTATTTTTATCGACCATGCTGCTTGGAGGGAAAATAAATACTCTTCTGAAGGGGATATTTGTTGGTAATTACTGAAGCACCATTCAAATATGCATATTTTGACCCAGTAGTTCAATTTTCACAAAAGTATCATAGGAAGTGATCATAACTGTGCAATGATACAGCTAAAGGCAACTCACTGGAGCAGCGTTTATTGCAACATTAATTATAATTGCGTGTCTATCAAAACAAGGTTGGTTAATTAAATTATGTTACTTCCATACAAAAGAACATAATGCAATCATTAAAAAAACATGTTGGGAGATGCCTATAAACTCATGAGAATTTTATATATTGTTTTTCTTTTTCTGTATCAGTATTGTTAAGATATTCTTCAATATGTCCTCAAATTTTCTTTTCTTAAATATATTTATAAAATATTTTCAAATATATTGGTTTTATAGGAAAAAAAAAGAAACTTTCACAATGTTTGTAATGTCTTTGACCATTTAGGCTTTGGTGTTCTATAAACTCTGTCTTATCTGGATTCAAAATGATCCCATTGAATTTATAATCAGGTAGAGATCATCATGTGCAAAAAACAATCCTTTTTGGCACTTCTGGGAAGTTTTGTTTCTTGCAGATCTTGTATGACCTTGAGCCATAAGAGTCATTACTAAAAATTGTAGTTAAGTGTGTGAGCTGCTTTATCAACTTAGGGTTTTCATTTGGCTCATTAGATTTACATTCTTTTACATCACCTTTAATGCACAGAGAGCTATTTCACAGATACTATTGAGGCAGAGTACCTGAGAACAGGAAGGGTTAAAAGAGGCCATTTGTATAAAGAACAAAACCTGGGAAGGTTAATAAGATATAAGGGTAACAATGAGGAGGCAAGAACTAAGGAAATCAAAACAAAGCTTCCGCCCCTTCTGTGAGCTGCATTCTGAGGACAACCTGTGTCAACAAGGATGGGGAGGTGAGCAGACTGTGGGTGCCAGGAGATCAGGGCCCACCAGCCCATGAGATAACAGTTCAAATTATGGATTGATATTAGGCAAAAGACATTGGTCCCCCAAAAGCCAATTTTGATCAATCATAAAAGAATAGATGGAAAACCTCAATAAAGTATAAAAGCTTACCTCCCAAGAATTTCAGTAGTTACTCTCTTTCAGGGACCCCTCTCTCCTGTGTGGAGGAAGCTGGTTTTGTCTTCTACCTTTCCTTGACTTACAATAAACTTTTATATTTCTATACCCTTTATGAGTCCTTGGACTTCATTTATCAAAATCCACTATACAAGAACCCAATAAGAGGAGACACCCTCTATCATTTTGGCACCCCAGGTGGGACCATGAGGGAAGGGAACCAGTGAAGAAAGGATTTGGATACACTGTTCTATAGTTACTACCAAATGATTATTTCCTCACTCTCCTTGTAGAGATCTGGGTCTCTAATTTATGATTGGAAGAAACCGTCTTCAGAGTGCATGTCCCCATTAATCCATTCAGGTAAGTGCAAATTTGAAACAGATACTCCAGAATGTTTAGAGTCAGGACATTTTAAACCCATTATCTCTGCCTCTGCAACCCCATTTCTGAGCACAAGAAACTTTGGCTTCTCAATGCTTTCTAACAGCACTAAGGCAACAAGAAAAAGGGAGAGAAAGCTGGGCATGGTGGTGCATGCCTGTAATCCCTGAACTTGGGAGGCTAAGACAGGAGTAGTACAGGTTGGAGGCCAGCCTCAGCAACTTAGCAAAATATTCAGCAACTTAGCAAGCCCCTGCTTCAAAATAAAATAAAATAAAATAAAAGGGCTGGGGGTCTAGCTCAGAGGTAGAATGCCCATGAGTTCAATCTCCACTGCCAAAAAAGGGGGGGAGAGAAAGGGAGAGAGGTAAAACCAAGAAGAAGAAGAAAAAAAAAAGAAGGAAGAGGGGGAAAAAGAGAAGGAGGGAGAGGAAGAGGAGGGAAGTAAAGAAAAGAGAAGAGAAGAAAAGAAAAGCAAAACAACTTGAACTGCAGATGTAAGAAGGGGTCATGGGAAGGACTAAAAGAAATCTGGGTTCATCCTCATTTGTTTTGATTGCACATCCTCAAAACCACAGCCAGTTTTCCAATTTTCTACCACCAACCTAGCTGGGCCAAACTGGTATGCATTAGGAAGCTTTTGCAGAAATAAAATTATATTGCCAGGAATGGGGCCCAGAAAAAATATTCTCATAATAAAAGGCCATGTCAAGACTTTCACATTTAATTTGTGGAAGCCAAATCTCATGAAACAACAAACATATACTCCCTGGAGCAGCAGGAGATGCCTTTCCTATCAGTGTCACTTAGGACAGAATGTACACGAGTCCGTGGGAACATCCAGAAAGCTGAGTCTGCTGCAAAGATGCCAAGAGCTCAGCTAGACTCAAGTCTTACCAGTGTTAGCACATCACTTGGACACTAGGAATTTTCTTAAGTGAATTCCATTAGACAGCTGAAGGTACTGTTTAAGTGTGGCTTTTGAGTTACTCACACTCAGATCATAAAGTACAGATCTCATAGCGCCCCATAGCACATCTCACATCAGTAATCATTTATTCAATGTCTGCCTTTCTCATACCTTTACAGGACTACTGCATTCAGGGACTATAACTTTCTTTTTTCTTTTTGTAGTACTGGGCATTAAACGCAAGGACATTCTACCTCTGAGCTACACCCCTGGCCCTTTTTTATTTTTTGTTTTGAAACATGGTCTCACTAGATTGCCTAGAGTCTCTTTAAGTTTCTGAGGTCTTGAACCTGCAATCTTTCTGTCTCAGCCTCTTAAGTACTGGCTTTACTGGCATGCCCACCATGCCCAGTGATTATATCTTTCTTGTTCATCTTTGTGTCCCATAGGCCATCAACAGAATTGACATGTGAAATCTATATTGAATGAATTAATGAATGAGAAGTGTTTGATGGATCTTGGGAAAAGAAAACCTCACTAGAATGGGATAAAGATCAGTGTTGATATGATGTCATGTCCATAGTCATGTACCATGGGTCTATTTGTTGGTACTTTTCATTAACCTGAAAATAATCATCACAGTTATTTATTGAGAATCTACTACATATCCCAAGGTCTTTGTATAACTTATATCACTCAATTCTCATAAGAACTCTACAAGGTAGCAATCCTGCTCTCATTTTGTGGATTAAAAATAGAAGTGCAGGATATTTAAATTATGCCAGATCACAGCAGGAGAGCATATGGTAGAATCTTGACAGTGACTTATTCAAAAAAAGAATGCAAAAGAAGAACCAGGAACCAGAATTTAATTAGCTGGTTTAACCTAAAGCTTGCATTCTTTTCACTCAGTGTATCCTTCTCCTTTCCAGAAAGGAAATTTACATGAATTATATCTGTAGAATGCATATACCTGCACAATCCTGAGCTAGCTACTGCTAAACAGATTTCTACAGAGATAACAAACTGCTTCTGGAATGGTGCTAAGGTGCTCTACATCATGAGGAATGGGATGCTCAGAAAGATAGAATAAAGCTCCACCGGGGTGAGCTTCCTGGGTATAAAACTTAGGACTTAATTTTTCTCTAAGAATAAAAGACAATGAGAAATCCTTGTGATGAAGGGTTTCAGCACTTGCCTGATGGGAATGAGGTGCAGCAGCCTGGCAGCTCAGTGGGTAGGAGCAGACACTTCCAAAGAGACAGCAAAGATGGAGTGGCAGCAGCAAGACATGGCGAAGGGCGAGACCACCTCTGAACGAGAGGAGAAGAAACGCTGAGACAACAGCCCCGACTGGCTCAGCTGGACCTCAGAGGCAAAGGCCCAGAGATAAGAGACAAGTCCTTGACATCTACATGCAATCAGTTGAACTTGTCATTTTCTGGGTAGTCAAGTATGACTGGTGTGTTTCTAAGAAGAGGCAATTCGGTCACTGACATGACCAAACTGGGATGACCATGTGAAGACACCAGAAGGAGCCAGCCATCTGCAAGCTACTTCTGAGCTACCCCCAGCCCTTTTTAAATTTTTTTTTGTTTTTGTTTTTGAAACAGGGTCTTTCTATGTTGCTGAGAGTCTCACTAAGTTGCTGAGGCTGCTCTCGAACCTGCCATCCTCCTGTCTCAGCCTCTCTAGTCTGTGTACTTTTTGTTTTTTTTTTTTTTTTTGC
>PVJS01060864.1:0-11138 GCA_004027185.1 Glis glis | reverse complement strand
GAGAGGGGTGTGTGTGTGTGTGTGTGTGTGTGTGTGTGTGTGTGTTTGCGTTTGTGTGTGTGTGTGAGAGAGAGAGAGAGAGAAAAAAAAGGAAAGAAAGAGAAAGAAAGAAAGAAAGAAAGAAAGAAAGAAAGAAAGAAAAAGAAAGAAAGACTAACACATGCAGTGAACATTACACAGGAGAAAACTCAAAGATGAGTGACTGCAAGCAGTGGTTAGAACTTGGGGTCTCTATAGCATCTTAACAAAGAACAATAAATTTATGAAGAAATGACAAGACAAAGAGGCATTAGCTTCCAAAGCTGCCAGACTGTGGGAAGGTAAATATCTGGGGAAAACTAATGGCATCAGGCTTGCTTGTGCAGCTCCACCTTGACACCAACTTTCTATGCTCATGGCCCTAAATCTTCCCTGGGAAAGTACCTCTATGGCAGTTCCCATGTCACAGAAGTGACTGCTTCTAGCCAGATACAGAAGCGCCGGGAGGCTCCTTTCTGTATCTGTTGGTTTTCATTTGTCTCCAGCTCAAAGTAGTCCTTATGCCAAACTCAACTCTTTTAGAGTGGCATATTCTGATTTCCTTCATGTTATTTAGGGCAGCCAGCTGTTCACGTGGGTTCTCTTGGGTCCCCTGGCTGGTTCCGGCTTACCTTACTCATTCCTGGGCTGTTGGAAGCTGACTGCTCCCTCAGGCTGGAACCCTAAGCACTGTAGAACCCATCTTGTAGGGATTCGAGATGATGAAGAGCCCTGGCATTGTGGGGAGACATGGAGCCCCTGTCCTGGTGCTGCCACTAAGCCAGGTGTGTGACTTCTGCCAAGATGTCTCAGCCCTCAGAGACTCAGATTTTTCAACTTCTAAATGGGGATGGTATTGAGTGAGAAAGGGAATGTGATAGGATTGTGGGTTACAATGTTAATTATTCCAAGCAGTTAGTGTATTATCCCTACCTTATAGTGAGTATTTGATGTTAGTTTTAAAAGGCGGGCGGCTGGCAATGGTGGCACATACCTGTAATCCCAGTAGTTGGGAGGCTGAGACAGGAGGATCACAGGTTCAAGACCAGCCTCATCAACTTAGTGAGACCTTGTTTCAAAACAAAACAAAAAAAAAATAAATAAAAAATTCTGGGTAGTCCTTGTCCTTTGGAAGTGCACAGCATTGAAGTTATGGCTTCTTTCCATCCCCTCTATTACCTCATCTGCCACAAATGAGAAGACAAAGATGCCTGGGAGCACAAGTGGTTTGAAAAGCTGACCTGAAGACCGGGTTCCTGAGGGCAGCGCTCACAACACAAAGCAGAGGCAGCAAGCACAGGTCCTCTGAGCTCCTTCCTATCCCTC
Organism: Glis glis; assembly: GCA_004027185.1. Classification (NCBI taxonomy): domain Eukaryota; kingdom Metazoa; phylum Chordata; class Mammalia; order Rodentia; family Gliridae; genus Glis; species Glis glis. The sequence goes on along the minus strand of PVJS01060864.1, from coordinate 9,794 downwards.
TCCTTCCTCTGCCATGCTGAAGGCCAGAAGACGAGAAGACGGTCTCCTGCAGCAAATATGTTTAATAGGAAAATGAAATGCGTATTCTTCTTATTAATCATTTTAATTTATTTCTTGCTAAGGAAATGGCCTCCTGAGGTCTTAAGATGTTTCTGAGGTGTCGCAAGTATGTGGGAAGGGGGTGGAAGCCCATCTAGTCCCCCGCACAGCGAGTGCACTCAGCCCAAATCACTTTCCCTGTTCACCTCAGTGACGCAGCCTCAGGGCCCCAAGGGCTGTTGTATTAAATAAATTTGGTCTTTACTCTTCACAGATGTGTGAAATATCATTTTCTGAGAGGCCACATGCAAATAGAATACAGCAGCACTCCAGGACTCCTCGGGCCTCTGGAGTCACAGAGAGGCCTGGGTGGGTCTCATCAGCAGGCCAAGGGCCTGTGTGGCTTCTATTGAGATCAGGGCCAGAGACAGCATGAGTCATTAAAACTCACTGGCCAGCCTGGCATGGTGCACGCCTGTGATCCCAGTACTTGGGAGGCTAAGACAGGAGGATCGCAGGTTCAAGGCCAGCCTCAGCAATTTAGTGAGACCCTGTTTCCAAATAAAAAAATAAAATAGATGGGGTGTAGCTCAGAGGTAGAATGCCCCTGGATTCAATGCCCAATACCACAATAACAAAAAAGCCAGGTGTGGTTGTACATGCTTATAATCTCAGTACTCGGGAGGCTGAGACAGGAAGATTGCAAGTTCAATGCCAGTCTCAGCAACTTAGTGAGGCTCTCAGCAACTTACTGAGACCCTGTTTCCAAATAAAAAATGAAAAAGGCCTGGGGTGTGGCCTAAAGGTAGATGGGTTCCATCCCCAGTACCACAAATAATAATATTAATAATAAATAATAATAATATATTAATAATAATAAAAATTGTGTAGCAGGGTATGGTGGCACACAGCTGTAATCCTAGTACTTGGGAGACTGATACAGGAAGATCACAGGTTTGAGGCCAGCCTCCAGCTACTTAGCAAGACCCTGGTTCAAAATAAGAAATGAAAAGGATTGGGGATAGCCAGGCATGCTAGCACACACCTATAATTCCAGTATTTGGGAGGCTGAGACAGGAAGATTATAGACATGAGGACAGCCTCAGTAAGTAGTGAGCCTCTCATCAACCTGACGAGACCCTATTTTAAAGTAAAGATAAAATAGTGATGAGGGTGTTGCTCAGAGGTAGAATGCCCCTTGGTTCAATACCCAGTGTCACACAAAAAAATTCCCCAATACCACAATAACTTAAATAAATAAATAAATAAACAAAGAAAGAAAGGGTTGGGTGTATAGCTTTGAGTTAGAACACCCCTGGGTTCAATTCCTAGTAACACACACACACACACACACACACACACACACACACACACACTCATTGCCTGGTGCCTTAGAGTTTGCTTTCCAGCTGAAGACTCCTGGACCATCACTGGCAGAATAGGTTGTCAGATTTAGCACAAAAAACTAAAATAAGTAAATTCAAGATACCCGGTTTGATTTGAATATCAGATAAACAACAAATGGCTGGGTTTGGTGGCACGCCCTTGTAATCCCAGTACTTAGGGGGCTGAGACAGGAGGATCACAGGTTCCAGGCCAGTCTCAGCAACTTAGTGAGACTCTCAGAAACTCAGCAAGACCCTTTTTCCAAATAAAATATAAAATAGATCTGGAGGTGGAACTGGAAGTAGAAGGCCCCTGGGTTCCATACACAGTAACACACACACACACACACACATACACACACAATAAAACAACAATGACTTTTAATATAAGTATGTCCCGTGTAATGTTTGGGGTATACTTATATTAAAATACAGCTTATTTATTTGAATTGCATGCCTGTAATCCTGGTACTTGGTAGGTTGAGACAGGAGGATCACAGGTTCAAGGACAGCCTCAGCAATTTAGACTCAGCAACTTAGTGAGGCCCTGTTTCAAAACAAAATATTAAAAAGGCTGGGGCATAGCTCAAAGGTAGAATGTCCTTGGGTTCAATCCAATATATGTATGCATACACACATACACATATACGCACATGTATGATGAAAGGCAGAGATTCCTCTCCCATCCCCCAGCACACACACAAAGTTGTATCACAAAAATATCTATAGTTCCAAGGTTTTGAGGTCATAGGCCAAGATGGAGGCCAAGGATTATATGGATAGATGACCTTGAACAAGCTTCAAGTTTGATGCGTCAATGATTTGGGGAGAGCCAAGAGCCCCTGTGCCAACTCCTCAGTCCCTTGCTGCCACTGAAGAAAGGTCATCGTCATGGAAGCTGCAAAGACACTCCTCCTGCTGCTGAGCCCTGTCTATGGAGCCTGTATGAGTTATATCATTTTCCCTGCCTGTACTTCTGAGGGGGTAACCGCACATGCAGGGATCTTCCTTAGTTAGTTTAGTGGCTTAAAAAATTGTCCAAGCCAGCGTAGTAGTGCATGCCTATAATCCCAGTACTTGGGAGGCTGAGACAGGAAGATTGCAGGTTCCAGGCCAGCTTCAGCAACTTAGCAGGACCCCATTTCAAAATAAAAAAATAAAAAAGGCTTGATGTAGTAGCTTGAAGGTAGAATGCCCTTGGGTTCAATCCCAGACTAAAAAAAAAATTTTTTTAAACCCAGGACCTTGGCCGCAGCCTTAAAACCAGCCGACCTCACCAAGCGTCAGCCTGAGGGCGCTCATTAGTTACAGCTCCTTCTTGTGTCCTAATGATGGAATCAGTCATCAAAGGACAAGCAGTCCTTAGCAAGCAGGTAGTAGAATTTTCCCCTCTTCTGAGGAGCCAGTAGAAGTCAGGCACCCACCTCATGAGCTTGTACTGGTCTCCCCATCAACATTCACAGATCAACTGTGCTCATTCCCTGAGCTAGACTCAAGGTGGGCAAGGGGACCCCGAGGTCGACACTCATTCGTGAGAGCAATGGTTCTCAGCCAGGCAGTTTTGTCCCCAGTGTTCATTGGGCGGTGTCTGGAGACATTGTTGGTTGTCACAGCTGAGTGGATGTGCTACTGGCAGGTGGTGGGTAGAAACCAGGGGTGCTGACAAACACCCTCCATGCATAGGACAGTCTCCCATGACAGAGAATCATTAAGTCCAAAATGTACCCTTTATCCACTCATTCGCACAACAAGTTTGCACCCACGTGCTCTGTGTTCCTGACTCCTGTGCTGAGTGCTGGGTAGGAAGATCGTAGGAGTCTTGCAGCCCCTGCCCTCCTGGAGCACACAGTCCAGAGCGAGAGGTGAGGGAGAGCCAGTCACAGCGCACTGTGGCGAGGGTCGTGATGGATGGAGCAGAAGCACAAAAGGGGACATGTGGAAGGGCTCTGCTGCCCATCCCAACCCCATTACCAGCCTCCAAGGGCACGATTCAAAGTGTTAGTAGAAGGCATGAACTACCAACCCCAAACTTGGTTGTGAAAGGAACATCATAGTGTTAAATTAAGTATAATCCACCTCAGCCGGGTATGGTGGCATGCACCTGTAATCCCAGTACTTGGGAGGCTGAGATGGGAGGATCACAGGTTCAAGGACAGCCTCAGAAAGTAGTGAGACTCTCATCAACCTAGTGAGACCCTGCTTCAAAATAAAAATAAAATAGGGCTGGGGGTGTAGCTCAGAGGTAGAATTTCCCTGGGTTCAATCCCCAGTGCCACAAATAAATGAATAATTAATTAATTAAAAAAATCCATCTCTGAACCCCATTCTCCCAGGCTGTTGGGACAATTAATGCCGGCCTCAGTTGGAGTACGCCTTGCCCTCTGGGATTGTACAAGTACCCGGAAGCTCATGAGGTCCCTAGAGAACAGGGGGAGGAAAGGGGATGTGATGGCAGCCACTGCCAGAGCTCCTTGTGGTCCAGGCTCCCCAGCTCCTTGGAAGACCGGAGGCTCCGCTGGAGGGCAGCGAGGTGGTCCCTGTGGTGCTATCTCCTCCTCTGGGGAAGCTCCACGCCTCTTCCTTGGGGTGAGGGCTATGTAAGCCAGGCTTCTAGATCTGTGCACAGCAGTGGCAGGGGCAGGAGGACCCCAAGGGGAACTGACCACAAATGACACCTCATCGAAGTTCCTACCACAGGGACCCAGAGAACGACAGCCTCCTCAGTCTAAATCTTCAGGGCCTTTCCATCAGAACCTCAAGGGCTAGACCTGCAAACCCCAGAGGGTCAGCTGAAAGGAGTGCAGTCGAAAGCTTCTAAAATAACTCTTTTTATATTTATTTTTTGTACTGGGAGTTGAAGCCAGGAGTGCTCTACATATGAACTACATACCCAGTCTTTTTTATTTTTTATTTTGAAACAGGGCCTTGCTAAGTTTCTGAGGCTGGCCTTGACCCTTCCATCCTCCTGTCAGTCTCCCAGGTACTGGGCAATTTATTCTTCTTTAACTTGGCCAAAGGAGCCACCTGCAAACTGGGCTCATTCCAACAATGTCCAGTAGCATGAAAGAGCTTCTAGAGGCTGTTAGATTCTGGTTTAGGGTCTGTGCTCTCTTTGGAAGGGACCGAAGTTCACTCTTTTTCCTTCTCCTGGGACTTGCTTCCAGACTCTAGGAAATCCCGACAATGGGAGAGTTCCTCATGCCACAAACAACCCGAGCCCCAAGGAGGGAGGGCTGGTGTACCAGAAATGAGTGAGACGGTGCTGGCTGTGAATCAGACCCTCCTGTGCCAAGAGGTTTCAGGAAAACCAGCACAAGAGGAAGTCAGGCACAACTTCAAGAGGAAGTCAGGCACAACTGGGAACTTTTTCCTAATGAATCCAATGATCCTTGGAAAAAACAATCTACCAAGGTTCAACTATATGGAGATGAAACTTTGTAGGCTTTTTTGTTGGTGGTGTCCTGTGCTAAAGAGAGAGAAATATATAAAAATATCTCATGCATTGGTATTCCAATGAAATAACTGGGAATATAAAACTCATTAGTAAATATAAGCAATGTGTAAACTTCAGTTCCATTCTGTCCTGATCACAGGAGCAAGAGAAAGGGAAAAGATGAATTGGAGGAGAAAAGGGAGGGGAAGGAAGAACAGAGGAACAATGAGGGTTGAGAGTGAGGAGGAACTTTGAGAAAGGTCAAAGATAGAAAGAAAAAGCCGGGCGTGGTGGCGCACGCTTGTAATCCCAGTACTTTGGGAGGCAGAGACCGGAGGATCCGGGTTCGCGGCCAGCCTCAGCTCGCTCTCTCTCCCTGTCTTTCTCTCTCTCTACTTAGTGAGGCCCTCTGCAACTTCGTGAGACCCGGTTTCAAAATAAAGTATAAAAAATAGGGCCAGGGGTGTAGCGTAGAGGTAGAACGCCCCTGGGTTCAATCCCCGCTACCGCAAAAAAAAAGAACGAAAAAAAACACAATAAAATTTCAGGGATGCATAGACAAAGCACAAGAACCAAAGCACAGTGAGAGAAGGCAGGGGTGGTGGCCCACGCCTGTAATCCCAGCACTCGGGAGGCTGAGAAAGGAGGATCGCAAGTTTGAGGCCAGCCTTGGCATCTTAGTAAAACCTTCAACAACTTAGCAAAGCAAAATTGTTTCAAATTAAAAAATAAGAGCCGGGTGTGGTGGCGCACGCTTGTAATCCCAGTACTTTGGGAGGCAGAGACCGGAGGATCCGGGTTCACGGCCAGCCTCAGCGCTCTCTCTCCCTGTCTCTCTGTCTCTCTTTTTCTCTGTCTCTCTGTCTCTCTGTCTCTCTCTCTCTCTGTCTCTCTCTCTTTCTGTCTCTCTCTCCTTAGTGAGGCCCTCTGCAACTTTGTGAGACCCGGTTTCAAAAATAAAAAGTATAAAAAATAGGGCCAGGGGTGTAGCGCAGAGGTAGAACGCCCCTGGTAACGCAAAAAAAAAAAATACAAATTAAAAAATAAAAAGGGCTGAGGGTGCAGCTCAGTAGTAGAGCACCCCTGGGTTCAATCCTCAGTAAAACACACACACACACACACACACACACACACACACACACATCAATAAAGAAAGAAAAGAAGAGAAAGGAAAAAAAGGAAAACCACAGCGAGAGAACACTAGATAGAGAAGGCTCAAATGGTGATACTGAGATTATGCTATTTGAAGGAAAACCACTTGTTCTCACACCTTCCTATTTACTCGAGCATCTTAGAAACAGAAAGCCAGCGCGGCGAGGATGCGAGCGCATCGTGTCCATTTCTTTCTGAACTGAGCAGATAGCGCCCTCCCGCAATCGTGTCTACTTGGAGGTTCAGAATGAGAGCTCATTTGGAAATAGGGTCTTTGGAGACATAATCAGTTACAGTGGGGCCATCCTAGATTAGAGTGGGCCCTAAATTCAAAGTCTTGTGTTCTTATGAGAAGGCCACGTGAAGACAGACATCTGAAGACACATGAATATCATGCAATGACAGAGGCGGACATGGGATTGATGTGGCTGTAAGCCAGGGGACACCAGGGGTTGCAGCGACACCAGAAGCCAGAGAGGCAATGAAGGAGGCTTCCCAGAGCCTCTGTGGGGTGCGGAGCATTGCTGATTCCTCAATTTCAGACTTCTGGCACCCAGAACCATGTGAGAATAGATTTATGTTCTTTCAAGCCATCCTATTTGTGGTAATTTGTTATGGCGGCCCTGGGGGGTGGACACACTTTCTTTTGTGGGAGAGGAAGGTGTGACAGTTCCAAGATCACTTACCTTTGTTTTCTTTAAGAATTTGATTTGATCTGGGCTTGGTGGTGCACACCTATAATCCCAGTACTAGGGAGGCTGAGACAGGATCACAGGTTCATGCCCAGCCTCAGCAAAGTAGTGAGACTGTGTTTCAAAATAAAAAATAAAATAGGGCTGGTGGTATAGCTCAGAGGTAGAATGCCCCTGGGTTCAATCCCCAGTACCAAAAAAAAAAAAGAAAGAAAATAATTGGAAGGTGGGCATGGTGGTGCATACTTGTAATCCCAGTACTTGGGAGGCTGAGACAGGAGGATCAGAGGTTCAAGGAGAGCCTCAGAAAGTAGTGAGACTCTCATCAACCTAGCAAACTCTGTTTCAAACTAAAAAAATAGGGCTGGGTATTTAGCTTGGAGGTAGAATGCCCCTGGCTTTTATCCCCAGCAAAAAAATTTAAAAAAGGAAAGGATTGGATTTCACTGCCAGCATCCTTCATCCTATTTAAACTTGGAAATAATAGTTCCCTTCTGTTGTTAAAGTTCATTTTGAAATAAAGGTCTGTTTTCTACTGAATTATGAAATCCACAAGAAAAGACAATTCAAGCCTTAGAAATACTTTGGACTATGAAGTTGTTCAATAAATCGTCTGTTCTTTTGGTATTCCCAAACAGTCTAAGAACACATTCCTTTTGAGTCACCATCTTGAGGTGACGTGACTGTGCAGTCCTCGATCCACGAGTGTACAGAAGCACACATGCTCACGTGTCCACGTGCTCAGACATGCGCACACAACCTGCGCAGTACCCGGGAGAACAGGGTGCCCTGCGCCTGCGCCTCAGCAGGTCCTGAGCCAAGACCAACACAGGTGCTTCTTTGTTTGGTGGGAGGTGTTGGCATATGGGGATATGATATTTGATTCAAAAAGTGAAAATCAAGATAGTAGGACTCTGAGCAGTCTACCTCATTGCCTTGGCTTATTGGAGTTTATCCACCAAAGAGCAAATGTCTGGTTTGTGCAAAGCTGTGCCTGTTCCATGGCTGTGTGTGAGACATGAAGGTAAGCAGATACTCAAAACAGCAGGTGCCCACAAATTAACACCACAGACAGCCTGTTCTGGGAAGCCTGATACAGGCCCACTTGGCCTTCAAAGACAGTGGCCCTTCCCACAGCACTTTGAGCAGTGCAGGATCATGTCTGGTCTCCTCCTCCTCTGCTTTCTCCTCCTCTTTCTTCTTCTTTTTCCTTTTTTGTGTTACTGGAGTCTGAACTCAGGGCATTCTACATCTAATCTATAGCCCCAGGCCTTTCTAAAATTTTTTGTTTGAAAACAGGGTCTTGCTAATTTTCTGACAGTCTTACTATGTTGGTGAGGCTGGTCTCAAACCTGTGATTCTCCTCTCTCAGCCTCCCACATACTGGGATCACATGGGTGTGTCACCATGCCTGGCTTGGTCTCTTCTTTCAAGATAGAAGCAAACTTTCCATGTGGTTAAAGCACAGAGTTTCAGGCCATTCATACAAAAGCCTGGGATTCGATTGGAGCAGAATCCAGTACCAATCAGTGGCTGTATTGATCTGTTTTCCATTACATTAGTGAAATATCTGAGGCTGGTACCATATAAGGAAAAGAGGTTTCTTTAGCTCACAGATTTGGAGGGAGAAATTCCAAATAACATGGCCTAGCTCTAACAAAGATCCCCCCCCCCAACTGTGTCACCTCATGATGGGTGGCATGGTAGGTTGTGAGGGAGAGATTACATGACAAGATCGGAGCTAGAGAACAGATCAGGGGTCAGGCTGGCTCTTATATAACAACTCGCTCTCTCCAGAGCTACCTCAGGCTCCCATAAGAACTACCTTAATCCCTTCTGAGGGCGACACCCCCAATGACCTAACCGACTCCCACTAGGCTCCACCTCTTAAAGGTCCCACCACCTCTCAACATCGCCACACTGGGGACCAAGGTCCCAACACAGGAGCGCTTGGGGAACCGAAACCATATTCAAATTATAGCAGTGGCTGAGTCCCCTTGACATGTTGCAGGTTGCAGCCCTAGGCCCTCCCACAGCCAAGGATCACCAAAGTGGCAGAAACAGTGTCAGGTAGAAAAAGAACACTCCAGGTGGATGTTTGACACCTGTGATAGGGAGGGCCAGGGCATGGTGAGAGGCTCAGCTGAACATGACCACAGTGACTTCTTGTTAAAAGTATATACCACACTGGGTGTGGTGGTGCACGCTTGTAATCCCAGTACTTGGGAGGTGTAGTCAGGAATATTGCAGGTTCAAGGAAAACCTCAGCAAGTAGTAAGGCTGTTGTCAACCTAGCGAGACCCTCTTTCAAAATAAAAATTAAAAAATAGGGCTGAGGGTATAGTTCAGAGGTAGAATACCCCTGGGCCCAATCCCCAGTACCACACACAAATAGTATACCACATAGCTGGGTGTGATGGCACACATCTGTAATCCCAGTACTTGGGAGGCTGAGACAGAATGATCGCAGGTTTGAGACAATTGTGAGGTAACTTAGCAAGACTCTATTTCTAATTAAAAATAAATAAAATAGGGCTGGAGTGTAGCTCAGAGGTAGAATTCCCCTGGTTCCGAAAAAAAAAGGGCATGAGACAGAAAAGGCCTTGGGAAATCTTTTTTTTTTTTTTTTTTTTGTGGTACCGGGGATTGAACACAGGGGCGTTCTACCTCTGCGCTACACCCCCAGCCCTATTTTTTTATGCTTTATTTTTGAAACCGGGTCTCACGAAGTTGCGGAGGGCCTCACTAGGTAGAGAGAGAGAGAGAGAGAGAGAGAGAGAGAGAGAGATCGATCGTGCGCGCACATGTGCGCTGAGGTTGGCCGCGAACCCTGATCCTCCGGTCTCCACCTCCCAAAGAACTGGGATTACAAGTGTGCGCCACCACGCCCAGCGGGAAATCTTTAAACCGGGTGTGGTGGCCTGCCCCTGTAAAGCCAGTATTTGGGAGGCTGAGATAGGAGGATCACAGGTTTGAGGAAAGTCTCAGCAAGGTAGCAAGACTCTCAGCAACCTAGGGAGACCCTGTTTCAAAACAAAAAGTGAAAAAGGGCTGAGACTGTAGCTCGGAGATAGAACGTCCCCAGGTTCAATC
>PVJS01060863.1:0-11132 GCA_004027185.1 Glis glis | reverse complement strand
CACTAAGTAGCTGAGGCTGGCCGCAAACCCGGATCCTCCGGTCTCCGCCTCCCAAGTACTGGGATTACAAGTGTGTGCCGCGCTACACCCCCGGCCCTATTTTTTTATACTTTATTTTGAAACCAGGTCTCACGAAGTTGCAGAGGGCCTCACTAAGGAGAGAGAGAGAGAGAGAGAGAGAGAGAGAGAGACAGGGAGAGAGACAGGGAGAGAGAGAGCGAGAGCTGAGGCTGGCCGCGAACCCGGATCCTCCGGTCTCCGCCTCCCAAGTACTGGGATTACAAGCGTGCGCCACCATGCCCGGCTTGATGTTGATTTTTAAAGAGTGTGTCTCAATGACCTCACATTCATCTTGTACCCCGTTCATGTGCAAACCACAAGCACTTGGGGTTACGGATGAGCCCCCTGGGTACACGGAGTCATTTCTACACAGTGAACAAGGAGCATTTTTTTTCTTCCAGGAACACACTTATTCCCATGATCACTCATTGGACATTTGCTCTGAGCCCGTGCTCTGGGAAGTCTATGGTCAAAAAGCATTTTGTTGTGTTGTGAATGTGATGCCGGCCTTGCTCCTCTGACCCCCCTCCCTCCCTCCACTGATCTCAACACACTTGATTCCTGTCCAGAGACACTGCCCAGTGCTGGGATTATTGGATCAATCTACACTGAGCATTCCGGAGACAGTCCCCACTGTGTACGGAGCAGGCTCTCATAAGCATTACTATGTACAAAGCTGGAGCTGGGAGCTCGGTGCGGAAGAGCAGAGGGGCGAATCGGAGCACAACAGACTGAGATCAGGATGGTAGGGGAAATGGCATGGGTCTTGTGATTACTTGGCGCAGCCATTTTGAAACTGGGGACGTTTCAAGGCTGCCTCGAACACCGTTAAGCTTTGGTTGTTTTCTTCTTTCTTTTTTTGGTACTGGGGATGGAACCCAGGGGCATTCTACCTCTGAGCTACACCCCCAGCCCTATCTTATTTTTATGTTGAAACAGGGTCTCACTAGGCTGATGAGAATCTCACCACTTGCTGAGGCTGTCCTCGAACCTGTGATCCTCCTTGTCTCAGCCTCCCAAGGGGATTACAGGTATGTGCCACTAAGCCCAGTTGGATGTTTCCACTTTTAAGTGATGCACTATATTAGATACCTGCACCCCATCCCTGACCCCAGCCTTGCAAAGATGCACCACATGGCAAGCAAACCGCAAAAATCAGGAGCCATGAGTTACCCACGTCTCCGGGAGAGCCGTCAGTCCTGGAGAATCCTTTGCCGCTTGGCTCGCGCCTGCCTTGTGTTCTCTGGTTTCTGTTCTGCACTAACAATGCCCATGCTCACTTACTTGTAATTAACAAATGGATTTGAATGCTGGAGAGTAGCTCTTTTTTTCTTTTCTACTTTAAATTGCATGAATGGCCACTCCCGCGTCTTGCAGGCTTCCTGATTATACTAACTTTATTTAATTGAGTGGATCTTGGGAGGGAGAGGGAGTGGGAATGGAAAGGCTCTGTGGGCATCCATCCCATCCCAGCTTCCCAGCTCCCGGGTGCACTTCAGTAACGTCTCTACCAGGTCCCCCAGCAACGTGCACACCTTTACAAATCATAACCACTTAGGGGAGACAAACTAATGCAGGTCTGGTAGATGTAAACACAATACTTTGTCTCAAATGCTTTTTAAAATGTCAAGTGCCGGGTGTGGTGGCACATGCTTGTAATCCCAGTACCTGGGAGGCTGAGACAGGGGGATCTCTCTCTCTCTCTCTCTCACACACACACACACACACACACACACACACACACTCACACACACACACACACACTAGTTATTTATGCCAGGCTATTTTGATGAAGCTACACAGAATGCCTTGCTTCGGGAAAGACTAGTGTGGGTACAAATACTGGAGGGCTAGAAAGGGGGATGGAGGGGCCAGTTCCTCTACGTGAGACAGGTGTGGAAAGAGCCAGCCTCGAGTTTACATGCTGGAATGTCACTGTCGTCAGTCCTGATGTGATTTTAAAATTCTACCCCAGCCCCGTAGTTGGTGGTAGAAAAACCACCCCCCTAACGGGAGATGGAAGGGGAGCCCCATGGAGGGTCGATCTTTGAATTCCATCCTGCAGAGTTGGTCATGCATACTTATGGTAAGCAAAGGGTTTTTTACAGACTAGAGTTGCTAGTCACCGCTCTCCCTCATCCTACCCTCTCTCCTCTCCAACTCCGCCAACCTCCCTGGGGTTCCTCTAAGTCACAAACATGTGACTCTGTGAAGTGGCCCAGCTGAGGGGCAGAGGGGTCTGCTAGGGCACCCATGCTCTGCTGGCCCTGCTCACGGATGTTTTCTTTACCGGGGTTCGAGAACGGGGAAGGGGAAAGAGGCAGGACACCCTTGCGGGCAATGGGGATCCTGGAGTCCGGCAGCTGCCTCTGGACACTACTTAGGAGGAGCCCCAGCTACACGCTGTCGATTGCAAGCTGCTTTCTCCCAAAGTCCACGCAATCTGCTGGAAGAGAGGTGCAGGCCACCCCCAGGGGCCTCTGTCAACCTTGATGTCCAGCGGGTGTCTTCTGGTCGCTACCTGAAGTTGCCCAGGCCGAGTGCTGTCAATTACACACCACTTTCTCTCGAAGCCAACACGACCTGCGAGAGAGAGGAAAGCTCCCAAAAGGGAGGGGCTCCCGAGTGGGAAAAACTGACAAGAGTGGCTGGTCTAGGGTTGTTTTTTTTTTTTTTTTGTGCGGTACCGGGGATTGAACCCAGGGGCGTTCTACCTCCGCGCTACACCCCCGGCCCTATTTTTTATACTTTATTTTGAAACCGGGTCTCATGAAGTTGCAGAGGGCCTCACTAAGTAGAGAGAGAGAGAGAGAGCTGAGGCTGGCCGTGAACCGGGATCTTCCGGTCTCCGCCTCCCAAAGTACTGGGATTACAAGCGTGAGCCACCACGCCTGGCCCTGGTCTAGGGGTTTATATACTTCTTTGAGTCCTTTTTCATTTGGGGTCCCAGAGGCAGTTTCCTGGGAATTAGATAGTGTTCTTTTTGTGTCTCCTTTTTCCGGTTGTGGTCACAGACCCTGTTTCCTGGAATCTCCTGGGAATCTCCTAGGATTGCTTATCAGTAGGAACAACTGGAGTTTTGTGAAGCTCTGGCCACTCTCAGGAGGCTTTTGATCTCATTAGCACTCAACATTTAGGAGGTCTGGTCCTTTCAGGAGTTTGGGAGGTTAGTTAGCAACTGTTAGTTAGCCTTTCAGGAAATCAAGTCTTTCCACTGTGGCCCTCCGGCCCTATCTGCCTACTTCTTTTTACCTCCTCGCTGTCTTGCCCAGAAGAGGTGAACTTTCCTGATTCACTGGTCAGCTGGCAGCTTCCCCAGGGCCCTTGGACTTGCTGTTTCTCTCTGCCTCACATGCTTTTCTTCCTTAGAGTCTCCTGTTGTTTACTTCTCTGCTCAACATTGCCACCTCTCAGAAGACTTTGCTGCCCACCCTGTCTAAAAGGACAGTTCTTGTCACTGCCTGCCTCCTCACCCTGCTTTATTTTTTTCATATGTTCATTATCTGACATTATATAATTTATGGTGTAAGTATATTTATTTATCTCTTTCTCTCCTATTGAAATATAAGCTCCCTGAGGGCAGGACCTTGACTCGCTGGTCTGGCCACAGCTCCTGTCACAGTACCTGGCACAGAGTAGGGACTTAATAAACATTTGTAGAATGGTTAAAAGACTACTCCCAGCCGGGCATGGTGGCACAGGCCTGTAATTCCAGTACTTGGGAGGCTGAGACAGGAGGATCATAGGTTCAAGGCCAGCTTCAGCAACTTAGTGAGGCTCTCAGCAACTTAGCGAGACCCTGTTTCAAAATAAAATATAAAAAGGACTGGGGGTGTAGCTCAGAGGTAGAATGCACCAAAAAACAAAAACAAAAACAAAAACAAAACAAAACAAACCCCAAACTACCTCCAAAAGTTAAGCCCAGAGTTAGGCTCAACACAGAATATTTGTATCAATGCTGCTCAGGCAGACTCTTCTCTAATTAACTGACCTCCACAACCTAAAAATGCTAAACCCAAAATAGAAAACACAAAAGCTGTTGGCTGTGGACCTCAGTGACTAGGGCAGTGGTTTCTGCACTCAGGACTTTAAAAGCAAAATAAAAAAAAATGATGCTTGCCACATCCTCTGTCCCCACTCGGCTGGGCCTTCAGTAAGGGGCATCTCGACTTGCTGAACTAGTGAGTTACCTGGAAAGAAACAGCACAACACGGGTCAGTACGGTAGGCAGGAGTGGCAGGACTTTGATTTGAATTTTGAAGGTCACTTCTGACAAAGTAGTTTGTATCAAAGAGAATTCTTCCAATCTTGCCTCTATTAATAGCATCATTTGGCACCCGGCAGCCTGGCAGAGCCTGGCCAGGATTCTCTCTCACCATGTTTCCACCTTTACTGAAGCCCACTACAGAGAAGCAAATGTCAGGGCAGATAGAGCACCACGGACGGATAAACATTTTACCTCTTGTTCTATGGCTTGGGCTTTTAGAACTTAACAGACCCTCCTCCTGAAAGGCTGGTTTTAATTGCTTGGAGTTTTGCAAATACCACAAAAGTCTCTTTCTTTCTTTCTTTCTTTCTTTCTTCTTTCTTTCTTTCTTTCTTTCTTTCTTTCTCTCTTTCTCTCTTTCTTTCTTTCTTCTCTCTCTCTCTCTCTCTCTCTCTCTCCTTCCTTCCTTCCTTCCTTCCTTCCTCTGTCTCCTTCCTTCCTTCCTTCCTTCCTCCCTCCCTCCCTCCCTCCCTCCCTTCCTTCCTTCCTTCCTTCCTGAAATTGAGCCCAGGGTCTGTCTTCTCTCTCTAGAGTCTCCCTCTCTCTCTCTGTACTGGGGATTGAATCCAGGGGCATTCTACCTCCAAGCTACACCCTCAACCCTATTTTTGACTCTTTATTTGGAGACAGGGTCTCGCTAAGTTGCTGAGGATCTTACTAAGTTGCTGAGGCTGGCCTCTAACCTGCCATCTTCCTGTCTGCACCTCCCAAGTCCTGGGATTATAGGCATATGCCCTACACCTAGCATATAAAAGCTTCCAAGACGGCTGCATCCTGGGTTTGGACCCACTGGTGACAGCACAGCAGAGCTTGCAGCTACAGAGAGAACCTGGCTTTCACAGAAACCCTTCTCTACTCCAGGCACTAAAAGTCGGGGTGGCATGTCACACAGGCACACAGACAGTCCTGTGGCAAGCTCTGTTGGGCAAGAAGGACAGAGAGAGCAGCCAGGCCTCAGCTGCCACCAGGTTGGTTGGCTTGCTTATTTATTATTTATTTATTTATTTATTTATTTATTATTTTTGTGGTACTGGGGATTGAACTCAAGGGCATTCTACCTCTGAACTCCACCCTTGGCCCTTTTTATTTTTTTTAAGACAGGGTATCTTAGCCCAGCGTGGTGGTACACACTTGTAATCCCAGTACTTGGGAGCCTGAGACAGGAGGATCCGGGTTCGCGGTTAGCCTCAGCTACTTAATGAGGTCCTCCGCAACTTAGTGTGACCCTGTTTCAAAATAAAGAATAAAAAATAGGGCTGGGGGTGTAACTCGGAGGTAAAATGCCCCTGGGTTCAATCCCCAGTACCACAAAAACAAAAAACAGGGTCTCACTAGGTTGCTGAGAATCTCTCTACTTTGCTGAGGCTGGCCTCCAACCTGTGATCCTCCTGTCTCAGCCTCCCAAGTACTGGGATTACAGGAGTGCACCACCACGCCTGGCTGCCACCAGGTTTATTGGCTGACTGCCTTCTCCTTGGGCCCTCCCTTCAACCTGGCAGCTCCTGAAGATTCCAGGTGACCTGGAGGCCTGCCATGGAGCACGGAGGCTGAGGCAGAGTCCAGCCCAGCACTGTGTGCAAAGACTGAGGAAGGCAAAGAACTCTGGGGAACTTGGACGCAGGAGGGTGGGAAAAGATGCGCTCAGCATCAGGAGCTGATGAGTGGAATCCAAACACCACATAGCATCCAGCTTGATTGAAGTCAGATTTCCTTTCACCTAATGTGCTCAGGAAGGACCGTAGGAAAGAATCGGCTTGCATCTTTAAGAGCAGTGGTTGCGTCTCTGCGTGTGATGACACAGAAGGTTGCCCCTGGGGGCGGTTCCTGGGAAAAGAACAATTTCAGCCTAATTGCCTGAGCTTTTCAGGGTTATTCCAACTGTACTGCGCTTGCTCTCATTTGCGTTCTGCATGTTTTCTTTGGTGACAGCGCCTGTGATGATGGGATTTAGCCCTGAGTGCCCAAACTACATCTGGATGTCTTTCCTCCTTCTAACATGTTTTGCAAATTCAGGGCTCCCGACGAACCCTGTCTTTAGAGCACCTCCTTACTGCTAACCATCTTGCACCCAGGGCGATGGCCAGGAGCGGTTCCACCCTGACTTTTCCCAGCTGAGAGCTGTCAGGAAGGATTCTCTTTCCTGTGCGTGGGCAGTCCTGTGCTTGCTTCTTCATGTGACAGCTGGAAACGTCGGCTCTGGTGACCATTCATGGTCCTCTGTCCTCTTCTCCCACATGACGGATCACAGCCTAGAATCACACCACGCAGGGACCTGTGGTGGCCTGTCAGTGGTCTCCGGGGTGAGAAAGGGGCCCTTTGTCCACTTCCCTAACCCTTTCTATTCCTTCCTATTGGGCAACTTTTCAAGTCCAGCTGCCTCATTTTATTTATTTTATTTTATTTTTGCAGTACTGGGGATTGAACCCAGGGGCATTCTACCGCCAAGCTACACCCCCAGCCCTATTTTTATTCTTTATTTTGAAACAGGGTCTCACTAAGTTGCGGAGGCCTCACTAAGTAGCTGAGGCTGGCCTTGAACCCAGATCCTCTGGTCTCAGCCTCCCAAGTACTGGGATTACAAGCTTGCACCACCACGCCCGGTTTAGCTGCCTCATTTTATAAACAAGGAAACAAAAGCTCAGAGAGGTGAAGAGTCATGTTCAAGGTCACCCCGTTGGCTTTGTGACTGTCAGCCCTGTGCTCACTCTGAGATTCCACAGGTACACAGTGAGAGGTGGTTTCAAGTCCCATTAGACTGGGCTTGAAATCTGGGTTTGTCTCGTCCCAGACATAAGACCTAGGCCGAGTCGTTTAGCCTCTCTGATCCACAAAGGGAAAACGTGTGGTTTTCCTGCAGGGCTGTTGTGAAGCTTGATGTATAGAAAGTCCCGCCACAGAATGGAACCAGTGAAAGGTAACTGTTTCTGTTATTCTTATGCCCTCCATACTCAAGGATCAAGAAACCCAGTCACAATATTACACATAAAACACCAGCTTCAATACCCACGTTTATAGCAGCGCAATTCACAATAGCCCAGTCAGGGATCCAACACAGGTGTCTAACAACAGGTGAATGGATAAAGAAAATGTGGTCTCTACACACAATGGAGCTTTACTCAGCCACGAAGAAGAACAAAATTTTGTCATTTGCAGGAAAATGGGTGGAACTAGAGAACATTATGCTAAGTGAGACCAGCCAGTCTCAGAAATTCAAGGGTCAGATGTTTTCTTTCATATGTGGAAGCTACAGAGAAAATAGAAAAGAAAAGGGACTTTATGGTAATAAGGAGAGAGACCAGTAGAATCGTGGAAGGGTATCAGGGGAGGGAGGAAGAAAAGGGAAAAAGGAGGGTTGAGGAAGGCAACAGATCAAGTAATATTATGTTCATATATGAAGGTATCACTAACAACCTTACTAATATGTACAGGGAGTGGGGGTGATAGTACAGTGGGGTTAGGAGGGAACCACACCTAGACATGTTGTGGGCACATATGAATGCATCACTTTGAATCTCACTATGATGTACAATTATATTGCAGCAGGAAAATTCTAAAAATAAAACAAACCACCAGCTTAAGATGGTACAACTTTCAGGAGTGTTTGTCTTTTAAAACGAGAGGCCATTGAGATTTAAAGGGATGAACTGTCGGAATGGGGTGGGCCTCTGCGCATCCAGGTAGCTGCAGGGGAAGGGTTGAATGTGCGGGGCATTTCACCTGCAGGTGCTAGAAGGAGAAGAACGCCACAGGCCGACTTCTCGCCTCAGTGGGGAGGTGATCATGCTCCACAAACCCTGGCTAGAGCTGCAGCAGGGGGTGGGACTCAGCAACCAGACACACAGAGGTGAGACGCCCCTGGGGTCTGAAAAGCTGACATCAGTGTGATCTATTAGGAGTCGACGAGGCTGCAGAACCTGGTCCCATATTCAGGACCTGGAGAAAATGGACCTGGGGGCAGACTGACAAATCCCAATATGCAGGCTATTGATTGCTTCTGCTCTTGTGTGTGTGTGTGTGTGTGTGTGTGTGTGTGTGTGTGTGTGTTTGTGTGAGACTGGGGACTGAACTCAGGGGCATTCTACCTCTGAGCTACACCTGCAGGCCTATTTTAATTCTTATTTTGGAACAGGGGCTTGCTAAGTTGCTCGGGGCCTCACTAAATAGTCGGGGCTGGTCTTGAACCTGTGATCCTCCTGTTTCAGCCTCCCAAGGACTGGGATCCTAGGCATGTGCCACCACGCCGGGCTGCTCTTCCCTTTTCAGTCTGGCAAAAATAGCACTAGTGCGTGGAAATGTCAGTTGCTGTTGGTTCCAATTTGCATGAGAGGTGTGTTTTTTTTTAGTGAAGAATTTCTAGGGGGAAAAATACTGATTACATTCTAAACCATTGGCAATATTCTAAATTCTCTTCTAATCTTTTTATATGTACCTACAGATGTTTCATATAATTATCATCCAAGTGTGAATTTCATGTTATGTTCTATTTTTAGTGTAGATATTTCCATGAAATAACAGTACACATTCTTTCCATTTTAAATACCTCCACGCTGTTTCATCTAGATCATACTCTGGTTCCCCATTGGAAGTGTTTGAGATGCTAAGACTCTTACCACCATTACCAGTTGCACGGTTAGGGAAATATCTTCATACACTTTTTTTCTTTTAAGTTGTTTCCTTGCTGTAAATTCCCCCGAATGCAATTAGTAGATCAAGTATGTGAACAATTGAGTGGCTCCTGCTTTAATTAACAAAATTCTCTAAAGAAATAAAAGCTGGGCTGGGCACGGTGGCGCATGCTTATAATACCAGTACTTGGGAGGCTGAGACAGGAGGATCACAGGTTCGTGGCCAGCTTCAGCTATTTAGTGAGGCCCTCCACAATTTAATGAGACCCTATTTCAAAATAAAGAATAAAAATTAGGGCTGGGGGTGTAGCTTGGAAGTAGAATGTCCCTGGCTTCAATCCCCAGTACTGCAAAAATTAAATAAATAAATAAATAAATAAATAAATAAATAAAGCTGGACGTGGTGGAACTGGCCTGTAATTCCAGTACTTAGGAGACCGAGACAGGAGGATCACAGGTTCGAGGCCAGCCTCAGCAATTTAGTAAGTCCCTCAGCAACTCAGTGAGACCTTGTTTCAAAATAAAAAATATGGCCGGGCGTGGTGGCGCACGCTTGTAATCCCAGTACTTGGGAGGCTGAGACAGGAGGATCGCACGTTCGTAGTCAGCCTTAGCTACTTAGCGAGGCTTCCGCAACTTAATGAGACCCTGTTTCAATATAAAAAATAAAAATTAGAGCTGGGGGTGTAGCTCGGAGGTAGAACGTCCCTGGATTCAATCCTCAGTTCCGCAGAAATAAATAAATAAATAAATAAATAAGTAATAAAATAAAAACAATGAACTAGGGTTGGGGCTATAACTTAGAGGTAGAGTGCCCCTGGTTTCAGTCCCCAGTAACTAACACACACACACACACACACACTGAGATGTTTCTCCTTACTACCCAGGTAATTAAATAACCATAAAAGTCCCACTCTCTGTATTCCACAGGGATCCACCAGGTTTGTGCCAGCCTCTACCCTGAACCCTGAAAGCACACACTACGGGAGAGCACCCAGGCTGTGGAGGGACCAGCCTTGAGGCTGGGGTGGGGGCGGGGCGTGCTGGGCTTGCTGAGTCGTGCTGACCTCAGCCTCAGAGAGAAGGCAGGGAGGAAATGCGGCTAGAAAACCTCTGCCTAGAAAACCTGTGCCTGGAACAGCAGAGAGGGGCAGGGTACCGAAATGGACTGCAAAAGGCCTTTCTTATGTGTACAGTTAGCAACTACTGAGTAGACTGCTATTAGGTCTGCATGTGATTTTTTTTTTTTTTGCAGTACTGGGGATTGAACCCAGGGGCATTCTACCTCCGAGCTACACCACCAGCCCTATTTTTTATTTTTTATTTTGAAACAGGATCTCACTAGGTTGCAGAGGGCCTCTTTAAGTAGCTGAGGCTGGCCGTGAACCCGGATCCTCTGGTCTCAGCCTCCCGAGTACTGGGATTACAAGTGTGGGCCACCATGCATGGCTTGTGCATGTGATTTTAAAGAAAAAAAATATTTCTTCTATTAGACATGGAGATATTCAGTCCTTCACTTGCCAATTGCATTTCATATTGTTCCAAAGGAAAGCGTTGACATTGGTCACAAAGTCTGTCCAGCACTATCAGAAGCCACTAGTCTGGCAGCTCTGTGAGGGCAGCGACCCATCTTGACGTGCCACACTCCATCCCCAGCACCAGGCGCAGTGCTTCCTAGGCAATAGATACTGGTTAAACTCATGAATGAATGAATGCGTTTCTAGAAACAGGAAACTGCCAATAAAGGAGACAACCCAGTTCTTTCTTTCCAGGGGGCTTTCTATCCAAGCTACAGGTACAGCTTTAAAAAAAAAAGAGTTAACCATGACAACCCAATATTCAACAGACTGTTAAAGTGAACATCACTCATGTCAGCGTGGTGATGCACACCTGTAATCCCAGTACTTGGGAGGCTGAGACAGGAGGATTGCAGGTTCAAAGAGAGCCTCAGCAATTTAGGAGGACCCTTGGCAACTTAGTAAGACTGTGTTTCAAAATAAAAAATTAAAAGAACAGGGGGTAGCCAGGCGTGGTGGCGCACGCTTGTAATCCCAGTACTTGGGAGGCTGAGACAGGAGGATCGCAGGTTCACAGCCAGCCTCAGCTACTTAGTGAGGCCTCCGCAACTTAATGAGACCCTGTTTCAAAATAAAGAATAAAAATAGGACTGGGGGGGGGGG
>PVJS01060862.1:0-11142 GCA_004027185.1 Glis glis | reverse complement strand
CACAGGTTCGAGGACAGCCTTAGCAAGTAGTGAGACTCTCATCAACCTAGTGAGACCCTGTTTTGTAATTAAAATAAAACAGGGCTGGGGGAGTAGCTTGGAGGTAGAATGCCCCTGGGATTAATCCCCAGTACCAAAAAAAAAAAAAAAAAAAAAAAAAAAAAAAAAAAAAAAAAAGGAAAATAAGTTCACTTCAACACTAAGAGTTTAAACAGAAAAATCAATTTCTTGGGAAATTAACAAAAAATACAACCACTGGACAAGTAGATTAAAAGAGAAGAACATTTGCTTCAATAATTTAGGAAAAAAGTACCAAAGACCTAAAAAAAAAGCAAATAAAAAAGATAAGAGCAAAAATAAACTCATAAAAAAATAAAACTGGGAGCCGGGTGTGGTGGCGCACGCTTGTAATCCCAGTACTTGGGAGGTTGAGACAGGAGGATCCGGGTTCGCGGCCAGCCTCAGCTACTTAGTGAGGCCCTCCGCAACTTAGTGAGACCCTGTTTCAAAATAAAGAATAAAATAGGGTTGGGGGTGTAGCTTGGAGGTAGAATGCCCATGGGTTCAATCCCTAGTACTGTTAAAAAAAAAAAAAAAACTGGTACAGAAATAAGAGAAATCTCTGGCTAATCTAATTAAGAAAAGGACAACATAAACCAGATTAAAAAAGAAATGAGGAGCTGGGCATGGTGGCGCACGCTTATAATCCCAGTACTTTGGGAGGCAGAGACCGGAGGATCCAGGTTTGCGGCCAGCCTCAGCTCTCTCTCTCTCTCTCCTGCCCCTCTCTCTCTACCTAGTGAGGCCCTCTGCAACTTCGTGAGACCCGGTTTCAAAATAAAGTATAAAAAAATAGGGCCGGGGGTGTAGCCCGGAGGTAGAAAGCCCCTGGGTTCAATCCCCGGTACCGAAAAAAAAAAAAAAAAAGAAATGAGTATTTTTTCTTAAACAAAAGGCCATATAAAGATTATCTCAAATGACAAAAGGCCTCTAAAAACTGTGATGATATAACGCTCCTAGCAAGCAAAAGCCCAAGAAATTAACAACACAAAATTAAGCGAGTTATCCAAAAATTGCAGTTTTCTTTCTGATCCCATTCATTACAAATATACACACACATTCCTAGCTGACTGAGAAAAGAATGGCTGCAACAAATATGGCTAACAGTGCTTTCATTAGAAGAAATACAGACGGCTAATAATATGAAAATAATGCTCCCCTAATAATGGACCTGCTATAAAAACCTTGAGATGCTACTCTTTACCTTTTAAATTAGCAAAAAATTATTATTAAAACGTCACCAATAGTAAAATTGGGAAACATCAAATAAACCCCAAGTCTAAGGTACTAAAGCACACTAGGTTTTGAAATAAGTCACAGTGAAGAGGTGCAGAGTGAATTCTGGAAACATGGTACAGTGTGTTATGTGTTTATTTTATTTTAGGAGTTAGAATTTGACTGTTAGAATTTGTCTAAAACAATCTTTTCCTCAAAAATTTTTTTGGAAGGCAGGCATAGTGGTGCACGCTTATAATCCCAGTACTTGGGAGGCTGAGACAGGAGGATTACAGGTTCGTGGCCAGCCTCAGCAACTTGTGAGGTCCTCTGTAACTCAGTGAGACCCTGTTTCCAAATAAAGAATAAAATAGGGCTGTGGGTGTAGCTCAGAAGTAGAATGCTTCTGGGTTCAATCTTCAGTACCCCCCCACACAAAAGCCTTATTAGGAAAATTAAAGAGAAAAGTCAGCTAATGCTCATGGAGCACTTTTTTTTTTTGGTTCTGAGGATTGAACCCAAGGTTCAATCCTCCAAGCTACACCCCAAGCCCTAGTTTTTATTTTTTATTTTGAAACAGGGTCTCACAATGTTGCAGAGGGCCTTAGTTGAAATAGTTGAGGCTGGCTGTGAACCTGCGATCCTCCTGTCTCAGCCTCCCAAGTACTGGGATTACAAGCGTGCGCTACCACGCTCGGCTCTTATGGAGCACTTTTCTAAGTCATAGGCATTGTTGTAATTGCTTTTCATGCATTTTTAATCATCCCATCACTATGAGGTACACTTTATAAGATAAGAAAGCAGAAACAGAGAGGTAAAATAACTTCTCAAACATACATAGCTATTATACGAAGGGAGTAGGATTCAGAGAGTCTGCACTCTCACTGACGCTACTAAAAATTATCTCTATGAACTGCAGACTCCAAATTTTCTCCAGGAATAATGTGCTTCATACTCAATTTCTACTATGTCACAGAGTTAGAACATTAGGTAGTTACTTCATTATTTCATTTGATTTGGTTTAAGTAAATAGATAAACAAATCTGGAAGAGTTAATATTTACCTGCATCCAGTATGCCCTGGGCCAGAATAGCGCCAAACTTGGCCATGACATCATCATGTTTATCATTGATGACTTTGGAATACAGCTGTCTGAACTGATTCACCTGAAGGAGCAAGAAAAAGAATTACAGTTGAATTCTATACATTTGCTGTGCCATTTTAGAGTAATCGACAATGGTAAAGAGCGAGAGTTCTGAATCTCACAACATTCAAAAGGAGAGGAAGATGGACAGACATGAAGGCAGAATAGTCCCCCTTGGACCACAGGCACCAACACTTTCCTGGTGTGGGAGCACTAGTTCTGTTTTCCATCCTCATTTCACAGCGGATGATTCAGGCTCAAGGGAATGCTGAATGCGTTTCATTCTGCACCACTTTTTGTCTGCAGGCCTAAACAGTCCATGCCAACACCAAGGCTTTCACTGCATTTTGAATTACAGCTCTGCTGTTTATCATCTATCACAAACATTTCCTAAGAGGCTCAGGCCTTCAGTTCCACCTCAAAGTAAACCACCCTCCCTGAGGCTGTCACCGGGACTGTGTGCGGTAAATACATTCACATTTACAGTAAAGATCTTTATTATGTATACACATTCATTTTTTGAGGACTTGTCAGAATCAGCCCTCTTATCAAAAGGAACATACCAAAATAGAAAATATGCTGATTCATTTAGGGTAAGATTGCTGGTAATTTTTGTGTTTCTTTATTCTTTTCGGCATTTTCTGAAATAATATGTGCTATTTTTAATTGAAGATAATATTTATAAAACATAATTCTTTTTTAATTTCGTACTGGGGATTAAACCTAGGGACATTCTACCTCCTAGCTACAACCCCAGCCCTTTTAATTTTTTATTTTGAAACAGGGTCTCACTAAGTTGCTCAGAGTCACTAAGTTGTTGAGGCTGGCCTGGAACCTGTGATCCCTCAGCCTCCCAAGTATTGGGATTACAGGTGCCTAGCACTGTGCCTGGCATAGAATATACTCTTTATAAATAAAGTAAGGGATTTCTTTAAATTTGCTTGGGTGGCAACAAGAAAACTACTTTATGCTTCTATGTCTTATACTTCTTTGTTTTCCCAACAGTGCTTTTCAAATGGTAGACACTCAGGAAGAAATTTGCTTATTTAAGAAGCCCATGATCATGTAGCTTCCCTTATCTGTCAAAAGTAGAAAATACCAAATTTGAGTTCCCTACAATAAAGACTTTATTTGCATTACATATTCTTTCAGAATCTCTTCCCCTGTTCATTTGTCTTGGTCTGAGAGGCCACACTGTGTTATAGTGGCAGAGAAACAAAATCAGACAACCCTGGCTTATGAGTATCTCTGCTCTTACCAGTTATGTGGGTAAATTAGCAGCTTTTATAAGCCTTAATTTCTTCACCTATATGGCAATTATAGCATCTACTTTACCTAGCTGTTTTAAGGATTATTTGAGGTAATATATATGTCATATGATATATAAAAGGCCTTTCATAGATCAATAAGCATGTCTGTATTATCATACAGGGGCAGAATACTATTAGTCCTTTTTTTCTTTTTGGTGGTATTAGGGATAGAACCCAGGGCCTCTGGGATGCTAGGCAAGTGCTCTACCACTTAGCTACACACATCCCTAGCTCTTTTTATTTAGAGTCTTGCTAAGTTGCTCAGGCTGGTCTCGAATTGAGGCCTCTTGCCCAAGAATCTCAGGAAGCTGGGATTATGGGCTTGAACCATCAAGCCCGGCCTACTAGTCCTTCTTAACTATTATCTCTGCAACTAAACTGCTAACAAAATAATGTTCCTTAAACACAGTTCTCACTTTATATTCACAGGCAGCAATAGAATACAGTGGTGAAAATAATGAACTAATTCTGTCACTATCTACCAATGACCATTTTTAAGTCACTTTTCTAGGCCCTCCGTCCCTCCTTTTCTTGGTACTGGGGATTGAACCCAGGGGCATTCTACCTCTGAGCTACACCTCAGTCCTATTTTTTTTTTTTTTTTGTGGTACTGGGGATCAAACCCAGGGGCATTCTACCACTGAGCTACACTCCCAACCCTTTTAAATTTTTTTATCTTGAAACAGGGTCTCGCTACGTTGATGAGAATCTCACTACTTGTTGAGGCTGTCCTCAAACCTCTGATCCTCCCGTTTCAGTCTCCTAAGTACTGGGATTACAAGCGTGCACCACCACACCAAGCTTTTTTTTTTTTTTTTTGAAACAGGGTCTCACTAGGTTGCTGAGGACCTAAGTTGTTGAGGCTAGTCTTGAGCCTGTGATCCTCCTGTCTCAGCCTCCCAAGTACTGGGATTACAGGAATGTACTACCATGCTCAGTTCCTTACTTTAACTATAAAACAGAGCATGATAAAATCACCACTAAATTACTTTCTAGTTTTAAAACCCAAAGGTTTGATGTTTTTACTGATGGTTTACTGATGGTTCAATAGGTCAAATGTCTTTGATTCTGAACTTATTTTAGATGAACACTTACATTACCTTATATAGGATGGAAATTTTATGTGCTAAAGGTTTATGAAATATTTCATGAACTTATAAAAAGAAACACTGGACAAAATACTGTATGTATATTACAGAGGAGAATTTAAATATAAAATTGCACCCCAAACAATAAGAAAACATTCAGTAAAACTGAAAAATGGATTTTTAAAAAGGTAATGCAAACACATAATAGGCTTATCCAATCAATATTAAGTGGAATACTTTAGAAAGCTAGTTTATGTTGATCATTTACTCTTATACTTTATTTCCTAATTTTCATTATTATAATTCTTGATAAATTATTATTTTAGTAGATTAGGATAATGCCTTAAATTTGAAAGGCATTTAGTGTTCACCTGTCTACTCCCTCTATTTTACAGATGTGAAGACTAATGTAAGACAGGTGAAACAACTGGCTTGCTGGCCATCACCATCAGTGGAATCAAGGTGAGGATCACGATTTTCTAATTCAATTTCATTGCTAAGACTAGTATGCCCCCCAAAAAAACCCCACAAAGAATTTGTAGAAGAAAATAATATTAAATTCCCATTTTATGTTAGCTTCACAGAAAAGGCAACTAAAATTTGTGCCACTCTGTGATTCATGCATGCTACTATGTATAAATATGTAAAATCCACCTTCTCTAAAATTATGCATTTTTAATACCTATCATATTCTAAATTCTATACCTTTTACAGCTGGGGGGGGGAATCAACTCTTAGATGTTAAGAGAAAAAGTAATAAAGTTCTTTGGGGTCATTTTTGATGAATCATCATGGCCCCACAAAAGCCCAATCTACCCAAACCATGATTTATTTCAGAACTGTAGAAGCTTACCAAGCTTGGCTAAATATGATCTAACTTCCAACAGGGGTACTTGTCAACGGTGGGAGAAGCTTCCCTGGACCAGAGTGTAGGCTAGATGATCTTAGGCAAGGAAGAGTACCAGATCAGCTTTTTTCTTTTTTTGGTGGTACTGAGGATTTAACCCAGGGGCATTCTACCTCTGAGCTACACCCTCTAGCCCTTTTCTTTTTTCTTTTGAAATAGGGTCTTGTTAAGTTGCTGGCTGGACTTCAACCTGTGAACTTCTGGTCTCAGCCTCAAGTACTAAGATTACAGGTTCTACCAAGTCTGGCTCAGTAGGAATTTTTTTTTGTGTGTGTGGTACTGGGGATTGAACCTGGGGCATTCTACCTCTGAGCTACATTCCCAGACCTATTTTATTTTTTATTTCAAAACAGGGTCTCACAAAATTACTGAGGGCCTTGCTAAATTGCTGAGGCTAGACACGAATCTGCAATCCTCCTGTCTCAGCCTCCCAAGTATTGAAATTACAGGTGTGCGCAACCACACCCGGCTAAGGATCTATTCTTACATTATAATTTTAAATCTGATTTTATACATGATCCTTAATGTGTACATGTTCAAATAACTGCTAAAGGTAGATTTTGCTTAACAAGAAAAACAAAGATAACTATCTTTGTTTCTTAAATGTGAGCCTCTAAGAACTTTCTAAACTAGGTTTGTAATAAGCCAGGGGTGTGTGCATGTTCCTGGGCCTGTTGTTGAGTGTGATTGAAAACTGACAGATACAACTAAGACCACAATGTGTAGAGATAAGTGTTAGGGATGGAACACATATTAATGGTTACACAAAAACATTTCTTTTGGAAATTTCCATTGTGAATCTCACAAAATATCTAACAAATTTCTCCTTTGGATTCCTTTGATGAAGGGCTATAATTTTTGCTGAAATTAACATTTGACCTTTGTTTTTGAGCTGTTTCCACTTTATGTCAATGACTGGGTTTGCAGACTTGCAACTAGGACTCTACAGACCTGAGAATTTACTTCTCTCTAGAGGTTAACAGCTTTTTCTTTTCAGCAAAAGGTCCCAAATCACCCCCAAGAATATCAATTTCGTCTTGTTGGCAATTGTCAGATAATGGAAAGAGGAAATAAGTTTTGGTCCATGAAGTTCATTTTTTTCTTTTTTTGATATTGGGAATTGAACCCAGAGACATTCTACCTCCAAGCTGCACCCCTAGTCCTTTTAATTTTTATTTATTTATTTATTTATTTATTTATTTATTTATTTATTTATTTTTTGTGGTACTGGGGATTAAGCCCTGGGGCATTCTACCTCCGAGCTACATTCCCAGTCCTATTTAATTTTTTATTTTGAAACAGGGTCTCATTAGGCTGATGAGAGTCTTACTACTTGCTGAAGCTGTCCTCAAACTTGCGACCCTTTTGTCTCAGCCTCCCCAAGTACTGGGATTACAGGCGTGTGACACCACACCTGGCTTAATTTTTTATTTTGAAACAGGGTCTCACTAAGTTGCTGAGGGTCTCCTTAAATTGCTGAGGTTGGCCCTGAACCTGCAACCCCCTTGTCTCACCCTCCCAAGTACTGGGATTATAGGTGTGAGCCACCATACTTGTCTTGAAGTTCTTTTTCACTTGCTTAATAACAGAAAACAATGAAATAGAGCTCAATCTTTAGCCAAGTAACTATTCTAGGGGATAGGAAAAAAACATTAGAATTTTACACTATCATACATAGTTTTGCCTTGTAGTCAGTGGTATCCACATTTACATTTGCCCATCCAGTTTACATTTAACAGGAAAGGCTACCAGGTATATGTTCATTTCAACATTCCTCATTAGTACCCAAGGTACTGATATAACTTGAAGATGGGAGTGTGCCTGTGTATTCACACAAGCTAAGGCTATTCTACTTGTAGATCCCAATAAAACTTGGAATGATTAAAAAAATTAATTATTTATATTGTTGTACCTACCTCTCTACCTTCTTTTCATAGTGCTAGGGATTGAACCCAGGACCTTGCACATATCAAGCAAACACGCTACCACTGAGCTATACAGCCACCTCTCTTTCCACTCTATTTATTTATTTATTTATTTATTTACTTATTTATTTATTTACTTATTTTTTGTGGTACTGGGGGTTGAACTCAGAGGCATTCTACTTTCGAGCTACACCCCCAGCCCAATTTTATTTCTTATTTGGAAATGGTTTCGCTAGGTTTATGCAAGTCTTACTACTTGCTGAGGCTGTCCTTGAACTTGCGATCCTCCTGTCTCAGCCTCCCAAGTACAGGGATTACAGGCGTGTACTACCACGCCCGCGCCACTCTTTTTAAATGTGAAATTTCTTTAGTGTTGAATGCTGTTTCAAACTATGCATCCTATCCGACCTTACCCCCAAAGGACTCTGCCACTGTTGTCAAAGTTATGACTGCAAAAATCAATGAACTCCCACAGCAAGGATGGGAAAATGGTAAAACATTTCTCTTGTGTCAATACAAGTAACATAAAAGCAATACATGAGGCCTAAGTGAACAAGTCTCTACACGTGGCTGTGTGAGGACGTGCATTTCATGGCCTAAACTTGCTTCTTTAGTGACATTACTCAGCTGGACGCCCCCAAAAGCTCAACAAAGATTAAACGTGGAAATCAAAGCCGCTCATATGACAACTGCTGTATTTAAATACAAAAATAAATGTGATCTGTCTGGAAAGACACTTACATTCTACAAGATATAGTATACTAAGCAGTACATTATTATTTTTTTTTGGTGATACTGGGGATTGAACCCAGGGGCATTCCACCTCTGGGCTACACCCCCAGCCCTATTTTTTATTCTTTATTTTTGAAACAAGGTCTCACGAATTGCAGAGGCCTCATTAAGTAGCTGAGGCTGGCTGCGAACCCAGATCCTCCAGTCTCAGCATCTCAAGTACTGGGATTACAAGCGTGTGCTACCACGCCTGGCTTAAGCAGTACGTCATAATAATAGAATGAGAAGTCAGATTCTGTCTGTCCAATAATATAATTTTTGGAACTCTTGAAAATGATTTTGAGAGAAACACTGAATAAATGAAACAAAAATCATAGGAACTGCTTAGAATCTGCATTTTAAAAGCTGTGTAAAATTAGAAGGAATAACTAATGAGCTTTGGAAATTTTCCTCTTTTCCATCTCCCCAAATTTACTTTGCTGAAAATGAGGGTGTTATAAAGTCTGTTTGATGAAGCAAAAGACAGAATGCTAGGTTTTTTTTTCTGTTATAGATATTTTGACTGTTTCTTATATGCAAGCAGAAGAAATACAAGATTTCTTCTTTTGTGATACTAGGGATTAAACCCAGGGCAATCTACCTCTGAGGTATACCCCCAGCCTTATTTTATTTTAAAATAGGGTCTCCCTAAATTACCATGCACTGACCTCAAACCTGTGATCCTCCTGTCTCAAGACTCCCAAGTACTTGGATTACAAGTATGGACCATTGAGCCTGGCTAGGATGTACTTATTCTGAAATTGAGATTTTATGTACTATATAAAGTGATAGTAGGCCTTTTTATTGCTTCAGAAAAAATGGATCAGAAAAGTCATGGACTACTTGAATTTGTATCCTGTACCAGAATAATAAATCATGCTACTAAATAAATTTTAAAAGGACAATGAAAGGCCAAAAAAAAAGTTGATTTTATGATTTTTACTACCCAATGAGTTCCCTAACATTTCCTTCCTCCCTCCCTTCTTTTCGTGGTACTAGGGATTGAACCCAGTGCCATTCTATCTCTGAGCTACATTCCCAGCACCAGTTTATTTTTTATTTTGAAAGAGGGTCTTGCTAAGTTGCTGAGGCTGTCCTCGAATCTGCGATCTGCCTGTCTCAGCCTCCCAAGTGCTGGGATTATAGATGCGCATCACAACACCCGGCTCATTTCTGTAATTTTTTAAGTATGGCTATATAGTTAAATCTACAAAGTCACCATAAATATACTTAAAGAGTACCATATAAAGTTTTCCCATTCTCTTGCTCCTAAAAATGCTCTCTTTACTTCTTGAGACTTCAGTGCTCACCATATTTAAAATAAAAATGTCCCTAAAAGAAAGTAAGTTACCCCAGGCATGGTGGCGCACGCTTGTAATCCCAGTACTTGGGAGGCTGAGATCGGAGGATCCAGGTTCGTGGCCAGCCTCAGCTACTTAGTGAGGCCCTCTGCAACTTCGTGAGACCCGGTTTCAAAATAAAGTATAAAAAACAGGGCCGGGGATGTAGCTCCGAGGTAGAACGCCCCTGGGTTCAATCCCTGGTACCGCAAAAAAAAAAAAAAAAAAAAAAGGTAAGTTACTAAAGAAAAGCCCAAGCCGGCTCTCTGAGAATGTGAGTGGTTGCTCACCTTTGGACAAGTGATCTCCGTCTGCTGGATCATAATGAGAGCGGAAGCTATGAGAGCCCCTTGCCTCACGTAGTTCACAGGGTCATTTGTCATTGGCTCCAGCAAATTAATTGCTTCCTGAAAGCATTAAAAACAACAACTTCAAGTAAAGTTGATATGACTGGATTTTCAAATTAGTGACTATCACTCTAAGTCAGTATTTTTATCCAACAGGGTAGTAACAAGATAATTTAAGACCATCTGAACACAAAAGTTCAGAACTGAGTATGCTATATTTAATATAAATGATGGTAAATAAAAGAAAGCTTTAGAACCTGAGTGTTCCCATCTTCAGGTAAAAGAGATCACAAAGAAAACTATGAGAGAAACATCATTTGAAGAAAACTGGATTAACATTTGTTAAGTACCTTTTATTTTTCAGGCTCAGATTAGGTATTTTATTTATGTTATACCATATAATCCAATTAATCCTAAAAATAACAAAAAAAAAACCCCACCACCAACACAAAACAAGCT
This sequence comes from Glis glis, assembly GCA_004027185.1. Classification (NCBI taxonomy): domain Eukaryota; kingdom Metazoa; phylum Chordata; class Mammalia; order Rodentia; family Gliridae; genus Glis; species Glis glis. The sequence continues at coordinate 576 of PVJS01060862.1, read as the reverse complement.
TTTGGAAAAAGAAATTGAGAGTTTAAAAGGTTAAGCAACTTGCTCCAAGTTAAAGTGGCAAATCCAGGCCAGTCTAGCTCTAAAACTTGGATTATGTATTCAATCTGCTTCAAATACGAGTATAAAGTAATATCTTAGATGATTGTACACAACCTAATTTTAAAAATTAAATAAAAATGAACAAAAAACCAACACAAGAAACAACCCAAACAAAAGATTTTATTTAAATTGGCAACACAAATTAAATAGACTAGAATGAATTTCATGATCACACTTCATAGGATCTTGTAATAGGATTTTCCAAACTGTTTACCAGTATTTCCCCAATAACATAGTTATTCTTTAGAAATAACTATGTAGCCGGGCGTGGTGGTGCACGCTTGTAATCCCAGTACTTTGGGAGGCAGAGACCGGAGGATCTGGGTTCGCGGCCAGCCTCAGCTCTTCTCTCTCTCTCTCTCTCTCTCTCTCTCTCTCTACCTAGTGAGGCCCTCTGCAACTTCGTGAGACCCGGTTTCAAAATAAAAAGTATAAAAAATAGGGCCGGGGGCGTAGCGCGGAGGTAGAACGTCCCTG
>PVJS01060861.1:0-11142 GCA_004027185.1 Glis glis | reverse complement strand
TTTATACTTTATTTTGAAACCGGGTCTCACGAAGTTGCGGAGGGCCTCACTAAGTAGAGAGAGAGAGAGACAGGGAGAGAGAGAGAAAGAGAGAGCTGAGGCTGGCCGCGAACCCGGATCCTCCGGTCTCCGCCTCCCAAAGTACTGAGATTACAAGCGTGCGCCACCACGCCCGGCCAGTATAATGTTTTGATATGTGTTTTTATTATGAAATTTTTACCACAGTCAAATTAATAAATTCATAACTACTTAGGTGCCATGTGTGTTTGAGTGGTAAAGACACTTGTGTGTTTGAGTGGTAAAGACACTTAAGATCAGCCAGGCGTAGTGGCACAGACCTGTAATCCCAGTATATGGGAGGTGTTATCTAATACCCATTCACCATTCCCTGTCACAGAAATGTTTCTTAACTTGGTTTGAATTAGTGTTGGAACAGTCTGCATTTTGCATTTTTGTTTGTCTTTTAAATCTCCTTTCATTTATAATAGTTACTTTCTTTTTATTTAACCTATACTTCTGTGCCCCTCTCTCATCTTGGCTATTTGATAGATACCTGGGGTCATAATTGTATCATAATTTGATTTTAAGCTAAAAAAAAGGAGTCATACTCAGATATTATTAATAGAATCAAAAATTTGAACTGTGACATTTATGAGGACTAAAAGGAAGATGATATTCCATTTTATTTTAAGTACTTCAAGTTGGTGTCATGTGTGTTATGTACTATAATGTAAATGCCATCCATACAGTTGTGTAATAAGGTTATCCTTATTTTAGATTTATTTAAGACTTTCTAACAATTAGAAGCCATTTCAGAAAGAACTTTGAAACATCAACTAGAAGTAAAATCCTTACTTTTTTTAATTTCATTTAACAAGTATTGGTTGAACATTGAAATCATGCTTTACTTTCTTACAGTGGTTTTTAGACCGCATGGCTGATGATGACTGGTGGCCAATGCAGATACTAATAAAGTGTCCTAATCAAATTGTGAGACAGGTAAGGAAAATTGTATTTGAAAAAATTTATTTGAAACAGAAGAGGCTTTCAAATTTAATTATTTTGAATTTGCCTGTATGTTTTAACGTAGCATTAAAAATAATTTGTAAAGATCTTCCTATCATAAAAGTAATTATGCTATTGTTTTCACCAGCTTCTTTTAATTATTCTAATCAAGTGACTACAATTATGATTATTTCCTAGATAGAGCAAGATAAACTATAACTTCCTTTTTTATTTTCTACTCTGGGTGATTTATGAGCTGCTGATTCTTTATCAGATCCTTAGTTATGGTTTATCATGGTAGAAAAGTGTAATGGTCTACAGAGTTAAATAAATAGGATGTAATTCATTTTTGTGAACTATGAAATGTATCCATTTGTTTTCCCTAAATCATTTGAAAAACTACACAATGAAAGTTTGAATGTTGCTTTATAGTCACTTATGACACAAAAACAAAAAATCTGAGTTATACCACTTTGCAGTTGTTCTTGAAATAGAATTCTTTTTAATTTGGTGCATTGTAATTTTACATCATATTGTGATATAGAGTGTCAGACAAATGCATGGACACAGCTCTTGGTGCCCTCCCCTCTGGGTCCCTTCCCCTCTCCGTCCCCTCCCTGCACATATCTTTGATACTGAAATTGGTAGTTTTGTATACATTCATAGCATTATTTCAACTATTTCACTTTTTTTTTTTGCGGTACTGGGGATTGAACCCAGGGGCGTTCTACCTCTGAGCTAAACCCCCAGCCCTATTTTTTGTATTCTTTATTTTGAATCAGGTCTCACTAAGTTGTGGAGGGCCTCACCAAGTAGCTGAGGCTGACCATGAACCTTCGATCCTCCTGTCTCAGCCTCCCAAGTATTGGGATTACAAGCATGCGCCACCACGCCCAGCTTTTTATTCTTTATTTTGAAACAGGGACTCACTAAGTTGCGGAGGGCCTCACTAAGTAGCTGAGGCTGGCCGCAAACCCAGATCTCTGGTCTCAGCTTCCCAAGTACTGGGATTACAAGCATGTGCCACCACACCTGGCCCCCTTTCACTCTTTCTGGCTTCATCACCTTCCCTAATCTCCTTCAGTTACTCCCCTGGATACTCTGCTCATCTATCTGATGTTGCTCTTATTTCTGAATATCTCTCTAGCTTCCACATGTAAGAGAAAACTTGTATCTCTTCTTTTGAGACTGACTGTACTTGCTTAGTATATTCTCGAGTTCCATTTTCGTGCAAATGGCATGATTTTGTTCTTTTTTTGGTACTGGGGATTGGACCAAGGGGCATTCTACCACTGAGCTACACCTCAGCCCTAATTTTTATTCTTTATTTTTGAAACAGGATCTCACTAAGTTGCGGAGGGCCTCACTAAGTAACTGAGGCTGGCCTCAAACTTGCAGTCCTCCGGTCTTGGCCTCCCAAGCGTGCGCCACCATGCCAGGCTTATTCTTTCTTTCTTCTTTCTTTCTTTCTCTTTCTCTCTTTCTTTCTTTCTTTCTTTCTTTCTTCCTTTCTTCCTTTCTTCCTTTCTTCCTTTCTTTCCTTTCTTTCCTTTCTTTCCTTTCTTTCCTTTCTTTCCTTTCTTTCCTTTCTTTCCTTTCTTTCCTTTCTTTCTTTTCTTTTCTTTCTTTCCAGTACTGGGGATTGAACCCAGGGGCATTCTACCTCTGAGCTACACCCCCAGCCCTATTTTTTATTCTTTATTTTGAAACAGGGTCTCACTAAGTTGCAGAGGTCCTCACTAAGTAGCTGAGGCTGACCACGAACCCAGATCCTCCTGTCTCAGCCTCCCAAGTACTGGAATTACAAGTGTGTGCCACCACGCCCAACTTTTTCTTTTCTTTTTTTTTTTTTAACAATCTCGCTAGGTTTCTTAGAGTCTAGCTATGTTACTGAGGCTGTCCTCCAACCTGGATCCTCCTGTCTCAGCCTCTCAAGTACTGGGATTACAAGTGTATACCACCACGCCCGGTCCGTTTTTTATTTTTGAAACAGGGTCTCACAGAGTTGCTGGGGCTGGTCTTTTTTTTTTTTTTTTTTTTTGCGGTACCAGGGATTGAACCCAAGGGCGTTTTACCTCCGAGCTACACCCCCGGCCCTATTTTTTTTACTTTATTTTGAAACCAGGTCTCACAAAGTTGCGGAGGGCCTCACTACATAGCTGAGGCTGGCCACAAACCCAGATCCTCTGGTCTCACCCTCCCAAGTACTGGGATTACAAGCATGTGCCACCACGCCCAGCTTCTGGGGCTGGTCTTGAACCCGCAATCCTCCTGTCTTAGCCTCCCAAGTACTGGGATTACAGGCATGTGCCACTATGCCCAGCTAAGAGTGGTCATATTAAATATTTTATATTTATTATGTTGGGTTTGCTGTAATTATGCACTAATACCTGGCTGTTTTTCCAGTTATTTGTATAATATGTTCCTTAGTTGACTATGGATGGCGAAAGTCATCTCGCTATGTTTCTGAGGCTGGTCTTGAATCTGGGATTAAGGGTGTGTACCACAACACCTGACTCCTCCTCTTGCTATGTACTTAAAAGTGCAATTGCAGCCCGGCGTGGTGGCACATGCTTGTAATCCCAGTACTTGGGAGGCTGAGACTGGAGGATCTGGGTTCGCGGCCAGCCTCAGCTACTTAGTGAGGCCCTCTGCAACTTAGTGAGACTCTGTTTCAAAATAAAGAATAAAAACAGATAAAGCTGGGGGTGTAGCTCAGAGGTAGAATGCCCCTGGGTTCAATTCCCAGTACTGCAAAAAAAAAAAAAAGTGCAATTGCTGGGTTGATATAATCACTTGTATATAAACATTTTTGGGTCTACCAAACTGTTCTTTGTACCATTTTGCATTCCTCCCACTGATGTATAATGGTTCCAATTTCACCACATCTTCTCCAGAATTCACTGTTTATTCTTTTTATTTTAGCCATCCAGGCAGATGTGAAGTGATATTTTCTTGTGGTTTTGGTTTGCATTTCCCTAATAACTAATGATGTTGAGCAGGTTTTCATGTGCTTATTTGCCATTTTCCTGTCTTCTTTATAGAATCCTCAGCCATTTTTAATCTATGTTTTGTGGGGATTTTTTTTTTTGGATGAACTTACATCATATTTTCTTCTGAACCATTGACCTTATGATAATCAGCTTCTCTGCCCTAGTCCACTCTCTGGAAAAGATGAATTCTAAATTTTCTTTTCTCTGTATCTCTACCAAGTAAGGTTTTGTGAAGTTTTGGTTTGGTAATCTATATTACTGTGACTTATAGTTGATTGGTTTTTCCCCTCTTATCTTAAAAGTGAAATGGGGGGGGTGGATCTAGGGCCTTGAGTATGAAGCATACATTCTCCACTGATAACTTTGCCCCATATCTTCAATCTGTGATGGAGATCCAAGAAAACTTTAGGTCCAAATGTTATGTGTGGGAAAAATATAAATAGGTTGCAAAGCCAGGCATGGTGGCACACGCTTATAATCCCAGGGAGGCTGAGACAGGAAAATTGCAGGTTCACAGCCAGCCTCAGTTACTTAGTGAGGCCCTCCGCTACTTAGTGAAGCCCTGTTTCAAAATAAAGAATAGAAAGTAGGACTGGGGTGTAGCTTTGAGGTAGCATGCCCCTGGGTTCAATCCCCAGTACTGTAGATGGATAGATGTTAGATAGCCGGGTGTGGTGGCATAGGCTTGTAATTCCAGTACTTGGGAGGCAGAGACTGGAGTATCTGGGTTTGCGGCCAGCCTCAGCTACTTAGTGAGGCCCTCCACAACTTAGCGAGACCCTGTTTCCAAATAAAAAATAAAAAATAGGGCTGAGGGTGTAGCTCTGAGGTAGAACACCCTGGGTTCAATCCTCTGTACCACACAAAAAAAGACAGATGATAGATAGATAGATAGATAGATAGATAGATAACAGAGAATGTTGAATATGTTAAATTTTGGGTCTTTGTTACCTGATGTGAATTGGTTCTTAAGTAGTTATATCTTTTCCTTTATAGATGTTTCAGCGTTTGTGTATCCATGTAATTCAGAGATTAAGACCTGTCCATGCTCATCTTTATCTACAGCCAGGAATGGAAGATGGGTAAGAAGTAGTTTTTTTTTTTTTTTTGTAGATTGAACTTAGGGGCATTCTACCTCTGGGCTACACCCCCAGCCGTATTTTTTAAATTCTTTTTTTTTTTTTTTTCCACGGTACTAGGGATTGAACCCAGGGACATTCTGCCTCCGAGCTACAAAACCAGCCCTATTTTTTTATTATTTTTTTATTTTGAAACAGGGTCTCACTAAGTTTCAGAGAGCCTCACTAAGTAGCTGAGGCTGGCCAAGAACCTGCGATCCTCCTGTCAGCCTCACAAGTACTGGGATTACAAGAGTGCAACACCACACTCGGCTTGATTCTTTATTTTCAAACAGTGTCTCACTAAGTTGTAGAGGGCCTCACTAAGTAGCTGAGGCTGGCCACAAACCCATATCCTCCAGTCTTAGCCTCCCAAGTACTGGGATTATAAGCATGTGCCACCACACCCTGCTTAAGAAGTAATTTTTGAATGTTTATTTATTTATTTATTTATTTTTTTGCGGTACTGTGGATTTAACCCAGGGGCATTCTACCTCCAAGCTTACATCCTCAGCCCTATTTTTTAATCTTTATTTTGAAACAGGGTCTCACTAAGTTGCAGAGGGCCTCACTAAGTAGCTGAGGCTAGCCGCGAACCCATATCCTCCAGTCTCCGCCTCCCAAGTACTGGGATTACAAGCGTGCGCCACCACGCCCGACTTGAATGTTTAATTTTTAAGATTTTTGATGATCTGCCTATAAAGTTGTTTTTGTTTTGTTTTGTTTTTGTCGTGCTACAGATTGAACCCAGGGGCATTCTACCTCTGAGCCACACTCTTATCCCTATTTTATTTTTTATTTGAAACAGGGTCTCACTAAGTTGCTGAGACTGGCCTTGAGCCTGCAATCCTTCTATCTCAGCATCCCAAATACTGCAATTACAGGAGTGAACCACCACACCCAACTTTCCTACTTTTATTTTATTTATTTATTTACTTATTCATTTTTACAGTACTGGGGGTTGACCCAAGGGGCATTTTACCTCCAAGCTACACCCCCAGCTCTATTTTTTAATTCTTTATTTTGAAACAAGGTGTCACTAAGTTGTAGATGGCCATACTAAGTAGCTGAGGCTGACTGTGAACCTGCCATCCTCCTGTCTCAGCCTCCCAAGTACTGGGATTAAAAGCATATGCCACCACGCTCTGCTCAAAATATTTTTAAATATCCGCAGGGAGATATTTAAGTTTTTCTGTTTAAAAATAATCTGTAGAGCTGGGTGTGGTGGCGCACGCTTGCAATTCCATTACTTGGGAGGCTAAGACCCAAGGATCTGGGTTTGCGGCCAGTCTCAGCTGCTTAGTGAGGACCTCAGCAACTTAGTGAGACCCTGTTTCAAAAATAAAGAATAAAGCCCAGCCTGGTGGTGCAGGCTTATAATCCCAGTACTTGGGAGCCTGAGACAGGAGGATCGCAGGTTCTTGGCCAGCCTCAGCTACTTAGTGAGACCCTCTGCAACCTAGTGAGACCCTGTTTCAAAATAAAGAATAAAATAGGGCTGGGGGTGTAGCTTGGAATATTTACTTATTTATTTTCTTTGTGGTACTGGGGATGGAACCCAGGGGCATTCTACCTCCGAGCTATACCCCAGTCCTATTTTATTCTTTTAGTTTGAAACAGGATCTCACTAAGTTGCAGAGGGCCTCACTAAATTGCTGAAGTTGGCTTAAAACCTGCGATCTTCCTATTTCAGTGTCCCAAATACTGGGATTACAGACTTGTGCCACCATGCCTGGCAGTATAACTATCATTATTATAGTTGGTTCATTATCATAAGAATAATGGTATAAATTCAGGTTTTGAAAAATATTTTTTCTTCCAGATAATATCTGTCCTCAGCCTTAATATTGTCTCTAAGGTATATTTAATTTTCTTTTTAGGTCTGATGATATGGATGCCTCAGTAGAAGATATTGGTGGTCGTTCATGTGTCACTCGATTTGTTAGAACTCTGTTATTAATTATGGAACATGGTGTAAAACCTCACAGTAAACATCTTACAGAGTATTTTGCCTTCCTTTACGAATTTGCCAAAATGGGTGAAGAAGAGGTAAGGCTTAAACTTTTTAATTTCTTGTTCTATATACCTATTTTAGGTATTTAGAATTTAATTATATTTAATTAATTTTTTTTAGAGCCAGTTTTTGCTTTCATTGCAAGCCATATCTACAATGGTACATTTTTACATGGGAACCAAAGGACCTGAAAATGTAAGTACAATTCTGTGTTATGTCAGGGATTTAGAGTCCATGTTTCCATTAGTTTATCAGAACCCTTTTAAAGTCCCTTCTAGCCCTTTTATTAGCTAATGTTAAAGGTGTGAGATTGGTTTATGTCAATGAAATTTTAATGGATATAGCAAGCAAAGAAACAATTGTGTTGTAAGTTTCACTGGTAAGGCACTGGAATAAGGCAAATAAACATAGTCAAAATAGCCACAACCTACTTAAGGGTCTTAGAACCAGTATTGTTTTGGTGGTCATCTTTTTTTCTCTTTCCTTTTGTTTTGTTTGTTTGTTTGTTTGTTTTGGTGATACCACCAAGAGCAGTCTACCTTCAAGCTACGTCCCTAGCATTTATTTCTTTTTTTTATCTTTTGTTTTGAAATAGGGTCTTGCTAGGTTACTGAGAGTCTTGCTACATTGCTGAGACTGTCCTTGAACCTGCGATCCTTCTGTTTCAGCCTCCCAAGTACTGGAATTACAGGTGTGTGCCATCATGCCTGGCTTAAAGTTCATTATTATTACAAAGTTTTGTCAGGATCTTCTAAAAATTTAAGTAGCCGGCAGTCTATTAATAATATTAAAGTATTATATAAATGTTGTATTGTCTGTGATAACCACACAGGATTACATAATCTATTTGCACTATATTATTTTAATCCTTAATCCAAAAAGGTATATATTCTACAGATAAGGTATAGGCTTAAAGAAGTTCACTTGTTAGGTCATAGTGAGTTGGGCTTTGAGCCTTGGTCAGACTTCTGAGCTAAACCTCTCTTAACCATTATGCTGGAGGTATCTCAAAAGGACTGGTATTATCTAATTCCAGCCTAAATGGCTATCTCTCTTAACTGCTTTTCTCTCACTTTTTTATATTTTTTTATTCTTTATTTTTTTTATGTGTGTGTGGTACTGGGGATGGAACCCAGGAGTGATCTCCCTTTGAGATACAGCCCCAGCTCTATTTTATTCTTTTATTTTGAAACAGGGTCTCACTAAGTTGCAGAGGGCCTCACTAAGTAGCTGATATTAGCCACAAACCTGCTATCCTCTTGTCTCAGCCTCTCAAGTATTGGGATTACAAGTGTGTGCCACCACACCCGTCGTTTCTCTTACTTTTTTTTTTTTTTTGGAACTGGGGATTGAATGCAGGAGCATTCTACCTCCGAACTACACCCTCAGCCCTATTTTTTTATTCTTTTATTTATTTTTTTTTTGTGGTACTGGAGATTGAACCCAGGGGTGTTCTACCTCTGAGCTACACCCCCAGCCCTATTTTTTTATTATTTTGAAGCAGGGTCTCACTATGTTGCAGAGGCTGGCTGCGAACTTGCGATCCTCTGATCTCGGCCTCCCAAGTACTGAGATTACAAGTGTGCACCACCACACCCAGCTTTTTTATTCTTTATTTTGAAAGCGGGTCTCACTAAGTTGCAGAGGTCCTCACTAAGTAGCTGAGGCTGGCTGCAAACCTGCGATCCTCCCGTCTCAGCCTCCCAAGTATGCCACCATGCCCAGCACTCTCACGTTTTTAGATCATGAAATCATTTCAAGGCTTCTGCATTTTAGAGCCCAAGTGAATCTCTTTGAAATACCTACTATTTAAGTTATCTGAAAACTACAAATAAGGATTTCTTTTGTGCAACTGGGATTTTTGTTAAAACAGAAATACTGTTTTATCATACTCTTTTGTGGTTTATCATACTCTTTTTGTGTGTGTGTGGTACTGAGAATTGAACTTGGGCATTCTACCTCCAAGCTACACCCCTAGGCTGATTTTTATGTTTTATTTTGAAACAGGGTCTCACTATGTTGCGGAGGGCCTCATGAGGTTGCTGAGGCTGAGCACAAAGCCGGATCCTCCATTCTCAGCCTCCCAAGTACTGGGGTTACAAGCATGCGCCACCACGCCCAGCTCATAACTCATTTTTTATTATTATTTATCTCCCAAGGAACTTACTTTTAAGAAAGAAATATAACAAAATAAAGAAACAAACCAAGGGGCTGCTTATAAGAAATAATAAGTTCTTAAAGGATTTGTTGAGAACCATTGCTCATTATATATAGACTGCAAGCTCAGTCTTAATGTAGTTTAGACTGTTTTAAGGTTATGCCTTTGAGTGGTAGTTTTTTTTTTTTTGCTTTTTTTTATTGTTTTTTTGCAGTACTGGGGATTGAACCCAGGGGCATTCTACCTTCGAGCTACACCCCCAGCCCTATTTTTTATTCTTTATTTATTTATATTTTTAATTTATTTGTTTTTGCGATACCGGGGATTGAACCCCAGGGGCGTTCTCCCTCCAAGCTACACCCCTGGCCCTATTTTTTTTTATACTTTATTTTGAAACAGGGTCTCACTAAGTTGTGGAGGGCCTCACTAAGTAGCTGAGGCTAGCTGCAAACCTGTGATCCTCCTGTCTCAGCCTCCTAAGTGGAATTACAGGCATGCGCCACCACACCCATCTACATGGTGGTTTTTCATAACTACCTTGAATAGTTATATAAAACAAGTCAGAAGCTGGGTGTGATGGCTCATGCCTGTAATCCTAGTGCTTGGGAGGCTGAAAAAGGAGGATCGCAGGTTCGAGGCCAGCCTCAGCAACTTAATGAGACCCTATTTTAAAATAAAATAAGAAGGGCTGGGGTGTAGCTTGGAGGTGTTATGCCCCTGGGTTCAATCCCCAGTACTGCCAAAAAAAGAAAAGTCATTTGTTCTCAAGATGATGTTAAATCTAACACTACATTATAATGGATTTTTGTTCCATTTAGCCCCAAGTTGAAGTGTTGTCAGAGGAAGAAGGGGAAGAGGAAGAAGAAGAAGAAGATATCCTCTCCCTGGCAGAAGAAAAATACAGGCCAGCTGCCCTTGAAAAGATGATAGCTTTAGTTGCTCTTTTGGTTGAACAGTCTCGCTCAGAAAGGTGAAATGTTTCCACATTCAAAATGCTTAAACTGTATTTGTTTTATTTTTGTAATTGTTTAATCATTATTAATTCAGTTTTGATTACATAATTCCTTTTAAATAATAACACCACTATTCATCAACTCTTGTGGCTTAAGAATTTTATTCCTTTCTATCAAACTCTTTGTCTCTGAGTCATTATAGAAATAACAGTAAAAAAGCCGGGCATGGTGGCGCACGCTTGTAATCCCAGTACTTGAGAGGCTGAGACAGAAGGATCGCAGGTTCGCAGCCAGCCTCAGCTACTTTGTGAGGCCCTCTGCAACTTAGTGAGACCCGGTTTCAAAATAAAGAATAAATGAATAGGGCTAGGGGTGTAGCTCGGAGGTAGAATGCCCCTGGGTTCCATCCCCAATACCACAGGGGAAAAAAAAAACAACAGTAAAAGCTGGGTTTGGTGGCATATACCTGTAATCCCAGTGCTTGGGAGGCTGAGACAGGAGAATTGCAGGTTTTCGGCCAGACTCAGTAATTTAGTGAGACCTTTAGCAACGTAGCGAGACCCTGTTTCAAAATAAAAAATAAAACAGGGCTGGGGGTGTAGCTTGGATGTAGAATACCCCTAGGTTGAATCCCCAATACCAAAAAAAAAGAGATAATAGTAAATTATATATGCTTTCATTCTTTTTTTTGCGGTACCAGGGATTGAACCCAGGGGCGTTCTACCTCCGCGCTACACCCCCCGCCCTATTTTTTTATACTTTATTTTGAAACTGGGTCTCACGAAGTTGCAGAGGGCCTCACTAGGTAGAGAGAGAGAGAGAGAGAGAGAGAGAGAGAGAGGGAGAGGCTGGCCACGAACCCAGATCCTCCGGTCTCCGCCTCCCAAAGTACTGGGATTAC